>JAODAL010069874.1:0-16164 GCA_025379985.1 Phyllomedusa bahiana
AACAAAGGTGGGCAGTCCTGAGTTTATCGTTTGTTCCAAAGGGCACGGCACGGGACGTCTGAGCTGTAACTACGGTCAGGGCCAGTATATGTCCTTTACGGCCCACTGGGTGAATGTGCTTCCAGCCCAGGCACACCAACAACTTTCTCCTCCACGTTGTCAAACTGCTGCACCTGCGCCAATGTCCGCCTCCTCCTCCTCCTCCACCACCACCACCACCATCTCAGCCTCCTCAAGTACTGCTCCATCATACCACATGTGTAGGGCACAGCGGTGTCACGCAGTTCTACACCTGGCTTGCCTCGGCGAACGAAGTCACACAGGGGAGGAACTGCTCGCGTCATGCAGCAAGAAATCGATGTGTGGCTTTCTCCGCGCCAACTGCAAATCCGAACCATGGTGACGGACAATGGGAGGAACATGGTGTCCGCGCTGCACCGAGGAGGGATGGCCATGCGCCCTGCATGGCGCACGTTTCAATCTGGTTGTGAAAAGGTTCCTGAAGTCTTCCACCGATCTTCAGAACATTCTGAAAATGGCCAGGAAACTGTGCATGCACTTTATCCATTCGTACAAAGCCAGGAACACCCTCCTCGAGTTGCAGCGGCAGAACGGCCTCCCCCAACACACTCTGATATGCGATGTTTCCACCCGCTGGAATTCCAGCCTGCACATGTTGGACCGACTGTATGAACAGAGAAAGGCCATTAACGATTTTTTGATGATCCAGGCAGACAGAAGTACTCCCCTGTGTAACTTTGATGTCAGCCAAATGGCAGCTCATGCGTGACACCTGCCGTTTGTTGAGGCCATTCGAGGAGGCGACGTTATTTGTCAGTCGCCAGGACTACGGGATGAATAACGTCATTCCACTGCTTCATGTCCTGGAACAGATGCTGAAAAATCTGTCTGGGCAGGGGACTGGAGACGTGGCGACTACATCTCGTGGCCACATGAGTCCGGTGGGGACTGAAATGGAGGAGGAGGAGGAGGACATTGGAGCAGAAGCATTGTCTGGTGAAATGAGTGGATTTTCTACCCAGGTGACAAGAGAGGAGGAGCAGGAGCAGGAGCAGCTGGAGGAGGTGGATGGAGATGAGGAAGACGAGGCAGATGACCCCCAAGCACCGTGGCAGTATACAGTGGAAATGGAGGCAGGGAGCCCCTCGGAGTCACTTGTGCAGATGGCCCGCAGCATGCTTATTTGCTCCGAATAGTCAGCATCCGGCAGAGGGATGACTTCTGGCTCTCCACCCTATTGGACCCTCGCTACCGGTCCAAAATGGGAGCCTTTTTCCCAGCTATTGAGAGGGAAGACAAACTCAAATACTATAGGGAAATCCTCCGTAATCAGTTTGGCCGCTGCCTATGTGCGGCATCGTCCCTCCTCTGATAGGTCTGACCGGGGGGTTCCTCAGCGCTCACGTACTACTGCCGCGGCTGCTGGGGAAGGTGGCGGGGTAGGAGCAGTACCAGCTCCATCAGTAGTAACCTAAGTCTGGAGTCACTGATGAGCAGCTTCCTTCACCCGCCTAGTGAGGAGGGCAGTCGCCAGCAGCAGCAGCACAGGACCTGGAGCAGTCCCTGAACCAACAGGTTGTGGCCTACTTGGACAGCACTCTGCCACCTCCTTAGAAGATCCGCTGGACTACTGGGCAGCCAAACTGGATGTGTGGCCGCAACTTGCCGAGTTTGCAGTGGAGAAGCTGTCCTGCCCGGCCAGTAGTGTGGCATCAGAGCGGGTGTTCAGTGCGGCGGGGGCCCCCGTTCCCCCAAAGGAGAACCGTTTGGTCCAGGGGAAAAATGTGGAACGATGCCCTTTTGTCAAGGATTGGCCAGGGTTTTCCCACACACCAAGGGTTTTAGGCGTCAGTTGGGTTCAACTTACCTGCCTCGCTTTATTTGTTTGCCGCCACCCCCCTGATCCCACACATCTGCTGCCAGTTTCTCCATCTCCCCAAACCACCTTCTTTCCGGGGGGACGGGTATTGCCCCCCAACCTCAACACTCTGTAAATTGTGCCACTCTATAAATCATGCTGCTGCTGCTGTTTCTTTTTGCCGTAAACATCCACACTGTGTCTTTGTCCCCACGTCTGACCTCATGCGGCTTGTTGGTGCTGCCATGTCCACCCACTGTGTCTTTGTGCCCTGCCTGCCTCATGCGGCTCCCGCCGTGACCTCCGCTGTCAGCATTGTGCCACTCTGTGGTTCCCTCCTGTTTTGCCACCCCAGAATGTCATTGTGCCACTCTCGACCTCATGCTGTGCTGTGACCCCTGCCGTCCCCTAAACCACTGTGTCATTGGGGCCACTGCCGGGTTCTGCTGTGCCACCGGGGCCCCTCCGCCCTCAGCCCTTGTGCCTTCTGGGGTTCCTCCTTTTTTTGCCACCTCTGAATGTCATTGTGCCACTGCCTGCCCTTTATGCTGCTGGGGGCTGCCGCGCCCATTTCCACACTTTTTCCAATTAATGTTCCCACCTGAGCTTTTAGCTTTTTTTTTTCCCAGCTTTCGCTGGCTGACTTTTTTAAGGTACTTTCCCCGTTTTGGTTTTTTTTGGTCGTTTTGCCTTTTAAAAGGGGGCCCAGGGAATTTATAGTGAAGCAATTAAAAAGGGCCCGGCGTTCTTCTGTTTCATACTAAAACACAACATTGTTTTGGGACCAAACCAATTTCCCTTTCTGCTTTATTTAAGCAGGGGCAAAACGTTCTAAGAAACCTGCAGGCTCGTGCACCCGGGAAAAATAGCTACTTTTTAACGCGATTCGTGCCGAAGTAATTCGGAACGAAACGAATTTTGTAGAAATTCGCCCATCTCTAATCAGAGGATATCACCATAGCGTGGTAAATTTATATATATTTTTTTTATTTGTGGTGTGTTATTTTTTTTATTGAAATAGAATGACAGTAGGATCCATGTAAGGCAGCTGCTTCCACAAGGTCATTTCTGATGGTAAGAGCAGGTGAAAGCTTATGTCACTGATCTTCCTAATGTCCTCTTCATATATTTCCATCTGTGCCATTACTCTTTATTATTTCACCTAGGAGATATTCATATTCAGATTCATATTTTAATGAAAATGCAACATGTAGAAAAGTAAAGATGTGACCATGAACTGACAGCTTCTCCTGCTGCGAGTGGGCAATATAAATTAGGTCAATAGAGAATAATAGACAGTTGTAAATGAGACTGCAGAGCTGGAGTGCACTCGTGGAGGGAACTGACTGCTCTGTATTATAATTTATAGCTTTTGTATTTACTTGTGTGGCTGATAAAACCTGGAAAATAACACAGGACTTAAATAAGAAATAACACTACAGGCTCCGGCAGGCTCCACCATTGATTAATGCTAACCTTTGGTCTTGTGTGGCCTGATTTTATTTCTGCCCTATTGGGGATCAGCGATGACTCCTTATGTAAAACTCCTGACTCCTTATGTAAATAGAGCCAGTAAAATCCACCTCCTGTAATCACCAAAAACTTGGGCTGATACCTTATCTATGTCTCATGCTTTATTCTGCACCTCTGCTTCTTCAGATAACATACTGTGTAAAATCAGCACATCCTATTTGTAGAGCTGACTTCCATTACCATAATAAAAGAAGAAAACTAACACAATCGATAGGGTATTTTATTGGTTTGCAAAGGCTAAATTACCTGTCCATAGTGTTCTTGGTCTGATGTCACATTGGGGCTTACTTTATGTTACACCATACTTTCCAACTTTTGAAAGTGGGCATCAGGAAGAGCTGAAGGTGCCCAGAAATTTACATGACCATGCCCTCTAGGTGGTAAGCCACATCCCCTTCACAAAAGTCACGCCCACTCCACTAACTTTGTAAAGGCTCTGGAAGAAAACTAAATTAGGGTTTTGGCGTCACCCAGCTTTCCTGGAGGTTGAAGAGCCTATTCAGCATCCAGAAGAGCTGGGAGATGCTGCCAAACGGTGCCTCAACATAAACCATTACACTACAACCACTATTTCCACCATACAGTGACCATATAGTGGTAGATACCAGTGTACACAGGCTCTGCAGACTGTATAGTACCAGTATACAGACACTATACAGTCACCACATAGGGGTAGACACCATTTCACACAGGCTCTGCAGACCATATAAGTGGTTACATTGCAGTTACATCTAAGGACTCACCGGAAACATCTTTTCTGATTGGATTTTTTCTCTTTCCCTTTTCTTCTCCATCAAGTCCAAAATTTACCACACAAGCATCTTAAAATTCTCTTTTTTTCAGCATATTCTTACCTGTGCCCAACTCTGTACAATCTCCACATGGGGTGATAGGTGGGGAGGTTATGTGGTGATAGGTGCAGTTGGAAAGGTAATGGGGTGATAGGTAGAGTGATAGGTGGAGGTATGAGCACTATAGGGTAATAGGTGGGATAAGTGGAGGTGAGAGGACGATGGGGTAATAAGTGGAGAGGTTATGGGGGGATTGGGGAGTTGTATTTTGTGCTGGCACTAGGATGCATATCACAATGTTGGGGAGATTATGGGGTGATAGGTGGAGATGTGGGGACTACGGGGTAATAGTAGAGGAGTGGGAGATAGGATTATAGAGCACAGCTTACAATCTCTTTGGAGAGCGCATAGGACCTGGAGAAGGGCAGCCGCAGAAATGACCTTCAAGGGATGCAGGAGATGGCATTTAGTGCTTTCATTTTTTTAAATGTCCTTATATTTATGCAGGTTTCTCCTTTGGACTATGTTGGATTCATTGGATTATGTCAGACCAACGTTGGATTGAGTTATTTAATAAAATGGTGAAAGAGGGCTGTTGTTGGGGAGTGTTTATTTAAATGTTTTTTTGTGCAATTTGTATCTGGTTATTTTTACATTTAATTTCAGTTTTAGTAATGGAGGATCTGACACACCTCCACTACTAGAACTCGGGCTTGGTGTCAGCCAGCAGTGGTTTTTGTCACCCCAAGGCTAACACTAACCCTGTGTCACTATTACACCAGTACACAACGCACCAGGGATACTGGGAATAGCGAGGTAACTATCAGAAGCAGACCCGTCAATGTGATGGTCTGCTGCTGGGATGGCTGCGGGCTGGTATTTTTAGAATGGGAAGATACCAGTACCGATGGATCTTCCTATTCTGATAGTATCAGGCTACAGCTGTTGGTTTTACCTTGGCTGGTTATGGAAATTGGCTGGGGGGGACCCCACAATCTTTAATTTTTAAAAAAAAAAAACATTTATTCATTGAGAATCATAAATATCCATTACAGTGGATGCCCATGTTCAGATTCTAATTAAATAAATAAATTAAAAAAAAAAAAAAATGACGTGAGCCCCTCCCTCCCCCCATTTTCCACACCAAAATAAAACTGACAGCTGCAGCATGAAACTATCAGAATGGGAAGAACCATCGACACTGGTCTCTTCCAATTCTAAAAATACCAGCCTGCAGCTGCTCCAGAAGCAGACTATCACTTTAGAGGATCCGCTTCTGATGGTCACCGGCTCTTCCCAGTACCCCTGGTACTGGGGTATTAATGACACGGGGTTATTTTCAGCCTAGGGCAACAAGAAACACCGCTGGCTGACACCAAGCCCAAGTGATAGTAATGAAGAGGCGTCTGTCAATTACTGGAATGATATGGAAAAAAAAACACACAAATTGCACAAAAAACCTTTTATTTAAATAAACACTCCCAACTACAACTGTCTTAAACCATTTTATTTGAACAAAATAGATCCAAGGTTGATCCGACATAGTCCACCGAATACGAAGCAGTCCGTGTATGATTGATCTCTAGGCACCTTTTTTATGATAAAAAGTGTCTGGATATCAAATCACACATGGCCACTGATCTCAGAGGGCAGGAAACTTGTAGGTGAGAATCATACTGCAGTCACATGTTCCACGCAGCACCGCATCCACACCAGTGCAACTTTCTCCTACTCATCCTTGGCTCCTGGCACCTCTTTCAGACTTTCTTTGTACGGCACCAGCACTGCTCAGTCACAGCCGGTCACTTAGTGTGACCCTGTGATGGAGCAGCGATGGTGCTGTACAGAGAATGGGGAGTGGTAAGTAAGTCATCATACAACGAACTACACTACTTAATGACCTGACCTGCTTCTGGGCAGCGTGCACATCCTGAAAAGGCTATATATGCTGCTCTAATTAAGTTTTATAGTCTACAGAGGTCGCTGCCCCTCGCAGTGGCGCCGGAGCAGCGTCCTGACGCTGCTCCGGCACCTTATTCATTGAAATAGCCCCGGCTACCTTCTGGCAGCTCATATTCATTCAATTGAATGAGACTTGGCTGCACAAGAGTGGTGCTAGTTCTGGGGGATAAATTAGACTTGTGCTATCACTGGGAGTAATTTGTCTAATGACAACATAATGAAGAATCTTCCCTAACATTTTAGCTACCAAGGATACCATGTAAAATATGTTGTGCTTGATTTTCCTATGTCAAAGGGTTGTTCCCACCATACACTTGCATGGCAGATGGATAGGATACGTCATCAAAGTCTAATAGGTTCAGGACCCACCTCTGAAACGTGCCCCTGAAAGTGCTGGTTCAGAATGGAGAGCCGATCCCGCTTGTGCACAACCCTCCACTCTGTTCTATGGGAGTTCTGAGTACAGGGGAGGGGTGTGTTCAGCTGTACTCGGAACTCCCATAGAACAGAGTGCAGAGTCATGCGCAACTGGGACCAGCTCTCCATTTTAAGCTGACACTCTTGGGGGCCCGTTCCCAAGATTGGTGTGCTTTCCAGAGGTGGGACCTGCACCTATCAGACTTTGAAGGCATGTCTTATCGATATTCCATCAAAGTCCTTGGTGGAAACACTCCTGCAATTAAATGTAATGAAACTTATAAGCATTTTATGCATGTTGGTAGATCTTTGAGTGTAGTCATTGACTGATCTACACATACAGCATAAGGGGGTGTTCACATTTTATTTTAAATTAACTCCAGGAAAATGCTCATACATTGGCATCGGTCATCCATAGGCTAATATGTTATTGACTAATGGATATGTTTTTAAAGGATCCTGGATAGGTTAGCACAAACCTATTCGACGTTTCATTTTTTGCAGTATACTGAAATATACTGGCTAGCTAGAAGCCACAGAGATACTCTTCTGGCTTCCATCTGGACCTATGTGAAGAAACTTACCTTCTACAATAGTTTTCCAGGCATGCTCACTAAGCTTAAGGAAAAAGGTTAAGTGAACACCCACTAAAAGCTATTTTTTCTAGTCTTTGACCCTCATTGCCCACACCAAGTATAAGAGTCTAGGGATGAGCGATATTATCGACGTAAGTTTAAATCGGCACGGTTTTTAGGCTGATCGAAAATTGATATTTTAGGTGACAATCTTACAGATAATCTATTACGCCATTTTCAGCGTTTCCTGTCATTTTGGCGGCCAGCCAATCAGCTCCGAGGATAGAGGGGGGTGAGGAGGATGTACAACATCACCACTTTGCAGTGTATGGATCTCATTGGTTGCAAAAATCATGTGACCTCGTTTTATCTATGCAGCTGCATTTTCTGTTTGAGCTCATACTCTGTCTATCACACTTCACAGCAGGACGTGTCTCTCTGCGTTTAAACCAATAGCTGTTCTAACAGCTCTGATAGCCTCTTCTATTACAAGAAACCATCCATCCACCTACAGCTTAGAATACAGTTAGATTAGAGAATTTCACTTCTTATTTAGTTAGAGAAAGTTTTAAGGATATCTACTGGTTCGTCCAGCCGCGTTGGGGGGGACGTCTTCGGGGGAAGGGGGAGGGGCGGGAAGAGGAGAGGCATTTGAAAGGAAGATATTTTGCAGCTCAGTGTGTTCTGTGATCTTCAATTGAAAATGCATTGTTTTCTACCACTTTTTTGGCCAGCAGACCTCTGATTAGCAGTTGAAATTGTCCCTGTGTTTTCAGTTCTATTGCAATCACTGCGTGTCAGTGTTCCCAAAAACTGGCTTAACTTATCCCTATAACTTTTAAATAGTTTTATTGAAGTCCGTGCATCTGTTTGGTGCAAAGAGCTCAGTTGTACGCATATTGTATTATACATATTTCCTAGTAAATTAAGCCTGTAGTCAGTGGTGCAAAGGCTTTCATATTAATCCATATACTATTTAAATACTCTTATTGCAGTCCGTGCTTCTGTTTTGCGCAAAGAGTTCAGTTGTACGCATATTGTGTTATACATATTTGATAGTAAATTACGCCTGTAGTCAGTGGTGCAAAGGCTTTCATATTAATCCATATAATATTTAAATACTCTTATTGCAGTCCGTGCGTCTGTTTTGCGCAAAGAGTTCAGTTGTACGCATATTGTGTTATACATATTTGATAGTAAATTGCGCCTGTAGTCAGTGGTGCGAAGGCCCCCATATTAATCCATATAACTTTTTAATACTTCTATTTCACTCAGTGCGTCTCAGTTTGGCACTATTTGTGCATTTGTACGATAGTTTGTTGAAAACTATCAATTGCTAGTCCTACTGGGCAGTTGTAAATCTCAGGGACTGAAGGAAGAACACTGTTGATTTTGTGTTACGGTTCACTTCACAGATATTTGATAGAAACAATTCTGTTTCTAATCCTAGTTGGCTGTTGGAAATTAGAGGGATTTAAGAATAGCTGTGATTTGCCGTCTTTCAATAAGAGACTGTCAAAAACTCTTCCATACCTTTTTAAATTTCTGAACATGGAGTGAAAGAGTGGTGTAGGACATGGAGGTAGAGGTACGAGAGAAGGTGCTCCTTCCAGTGCTGGCGGCAACACGCAAGCCAGCGGATCGTTGGTTGCAGGATCGTCAGGCCTGTCATTGATGGGTCGGTGCCCTGTGAATCTCAGTAACGAACAGCGTCACCAATCTGTTCTTCAGTGGTTAATGCAACCTGCATCCAGCAGTCTTACCTCCTCTTCCTCCCAGTCATGGCCACAAATGTCGTTATCATCATCGTCAGCATCCGTCAAACATGAAGCAAAGGCAGCCCAAATGTCAACTCGTGTACCCACCACTGTGGACAATCCATTTTCTCAAGACCTCTTTGATGAAAAATTCGGTTGGGGTCAGAAGGCAATTCAAAAGATCAAGAGGCCAAAGAGGATGATTTTGTCTGCTCTGACGCCCAATCGCTGATGCCATCAGAGGAGAAGAAGGAAGCCGGTCAATCGGCACAAATCCCGAGCGGTCGGCAATGCCTTGCAATGCCTGTTGCTTGTAGTCCGCAGCTACAGGATGTAGAATGTCAGGACGAGGAAGTCACCTGTGTAGATGATGATGATGATGATGATGACGATGACATTGCGGATCCAACGTGGTCTTTTCAGCAGAATTTGCTTGCGAGCGCTTCATCACTGGACGAGGAGGAAGACGATGGGGTAGTGTCAGTACGGCTCCCGCCTCAAAAAGGGAGAGGGCGGTCGCACAAGTCCGCTGAGATTATTCCGCCAGCTTATCGCCGTCGAAAAGGTCCAGGACCTCTCAAGCCTGGGCCTTTTTCGAGCAAGCCTCTGATTCACCCAGCGATGTCATATGCCGCCTTTGCCGTAAACGCATCAGTAGAGGGAAGAATCTTAGGTGTTTAACCACCAACATGTCTAGTCACATGCAGCGAATGCATGAGTTGAAATGGAGGGAACACTTGGCGAAAAAAGGCCACACCGATCCAGGGCTTCCATCCACTGTCACACCCTCTGTCTCCGCCTCCTCCTCCTCCGCCACTTCCAAAACCAAGCGTTCCTCAGCTGCCCATGTTTCTCAGCATTATGAGCAAGGATCAGCCTCCGCTTCAGCCTCCACCTTCGTCAGAGAACCACCACCACCAGAGACCCATCCTACCCCTTCTCCTTCCACCAGTTTGACCTGCACGCCGTACAGCGGCCAGTCTAGCAGCCAGCCTTCTGTCTACCAGGTTTGGGAGCAGAAGAAACACTTGAACCCAAACCATCCCAAAGCCAAAAGCCTGAATGTTGGCCAGGGCCGTCTTTATAGCACTATGGGCCCGGGGCAGAGCTGTGCACTGGGCCCCGCCCCCTCCCCCCCCAAAAAAAAAACCACTACTCACAGAAACAAATATATACATTACTGCTAACAAACTTATGACCTACAACACCGCCATATACCAGCTCAGGTCACCATTACATGACAGACTACAGCACTGATCGAATATAGAAGCAAAATAACCCCTGACACCAGGGACTCACAGGAGACGTCATCTCTGATCAGACGTTCCTTGAATCGTTCTTTTTCCTCTCCTTCTGTCCAGACTGCCATCAAACCTTCTTCCGGCCGCCACTCATCCCTGCAGAATGTAACGCACAAATATCTTAGAATCCTTTTCCTACCTGTGTTATGGACACCCCCATTAAATAAATAGGTAGTAATGTTACCCACCATTGAGTAGGTAGGTATGTAGACCCTAGTAGATAGGTATACAGTTCTTTGTAGGTACATATGCTGCCCCTGTAGGTAGGTATACAGCCCCTGCAGGTTATATAGACCCCTCCTCCGTAAGATGTATGGCCCAGTAGGATATATGGCCCCTTTTATATAGCCCCCTGTATGATTTATGGCCCCAGAAGAATATAGCCCCCTGTATATACCCCCTATAGTATATGCCCCATTTACATAGCCCCACTTAGTATTATGCCCCCTATAGTATATGCACCTTTACATAGCCCCCTTAAATATGTTCCCTTTATACAGCCCCTTTTTGTATGCCCCCTTTATATAGCCCCCTGTAGTATATACACCCTTATATAAATGCCCCCTGTAGTAATGTCCCCTGATATATATGCCCCCTGTAGTAATGCCCCCTGTAGCAATGCCCCCTGATATATATGCCCCCTGTAGTAATGCCCCCTGTAGATTAAAAAAACTATTAAAAAACTGTTACTTACCATTCCGAGCTCACTGCTGTAGTCCGCGCTCCGGGAGCTTGTTTCCGGCGTAAGCGGCGTGACGTCGCTCCCGGTATTTGAGGGCTGCCGGCCGAGGATTTACAGCGAGATGACATCAACTCCTGCGATGCTTAAAGACGCGGCGGGTCGGTGGCCTCCTGCAGAGTGTCGCACTGCCCGGACCCACCGTAGGGACTGACGCTCAACTGTGCAAGGTAGTCGGCTGCCCGGGAGGGGCCCCCAAGGATGTGGGGCCCCCGGGCAAGCGCCTACCTTACCCAATGGGAAAGACGACCCTGATGTCGGCATTGCCAGGCTTTTGGCTTTGGAAATGTTGCCTTTCCGTCTGGTGGACACAGATGGGTTCCGCCACGTCATTGCCCTTTCCTGCACCCAATACCAGATGCCGAGCAGGCATTTCTTTTTCAGAAAAGCCGTCCCTTCCCTGGCCAGCACGTGTCATCTAAAATCTCAAGCGCATTGTCTGCATCTGTGTCCGGCAAAATCCATCTGACCACCGATACATGGACTAGAAAGCACGGCCAAGGCCGCTATAACTCTGTGAGAGCTCACTGGGTGAGCTTAGTGGATGGCTCTGGTGGTGACGGTGTCTCTCTGGCTCGGCACTCGCTCTTCAAAACCGCAGGGATGGTGCAGGGTTCTTTCCCCCAAGGTCCACTGGTAGCCTCACGTGCCCAGAGAAAACAAGCCGTGTTGAAATTAATCTGTCTTGGAGACCATCAACACGTAGGTCAGGAGCTGTGGACGGCTCTTCACAACGAAACCAAGCGCTGGCTGGGTGACAAGAACCTTGTGCCAGGCAAGGTGGTGTGCGATAACGGGCGAAATCTCCTTGCCGCCCTTAAGATCGGTAGGCTGGAGCACATCCCTTGCCTGGCACACGTCATGAACCTCGTCGTCCAGAAATTTCTAAAGCGCTACCCGGGTCTGGACTGCCTGCTGAGGAAGGCTCGAGGTCTGAGCTCACACTTCCGCCGTTCGCACCCTGCTTCGTCCCAGCTGGCTGCGTTACAGCGTCAGCTTGTCCTCCCCGTCAACCATCTCATGGTTGACGTGGCAACACACTGGAATTCCACCCTCCACATGCTCCAGCGATTGTGGCAGCAGCGCAATGCCATTACGCAGTATGAAGTGACACATGGCCTGACAAGCAGCGGTGCGGACCTCGGGGTGTTGAGCCACCAAGAGTGGAGGCAGGTGAAAGAGCTCTGCACCTTCCTTGCCAGTTTTGAAAAAGCCACCGAAATGGTCAGTGAGGACAATGCCCTTTTCAGCATGAGCATTGTGGTGATCTTAGTTCTGGAATGATCGTTGGACACTCTGAAACAGCAGGTCCCACCAGCGATGGAGGAGGAGATGGACACAGATGCGGACACAGAGCCTTTCTCTCCATCGAATCCAGAAGGCCCGACAGTTTCACAACTTTATCGGTCTTCATTAGGCAGTGGTTCGGAGTCCAGGGCTGGTGCAAGGCGGCGCCTCAGCTCTCAGGGTACAGCATCTGAGGCAAGTCAGGGCTGTGTTGAAGCTGAGGCGGAGGATGCGGAGGGGGATGTGGTATTCCTGGACACTGATCTTACCGATGTCCCTGTCTTGGAAAGAGGTTGGCCCGGATTTGAGGCGGAGGAGGAAGATGAGAAAGATCAGTTTGCTAGTGCCCCTCGACCCAGAGGCTCGGGAAATCAAGGCTCCATCTCTCACATGAGTGCTCGATTCTCCATTACCTCCAACATGATCCTCGCATTAAGGCCATCAAACTGAACAACAGTTAGTGGGTGGCCACCCTTCTCGATCCCCGGTACAAAGCAAAACTGAGCACTTTCCTTCCACCCACCCAAATAGAGAGTAAAATGCAGGAATTGGAGACCGTGCTGATTGACCTGGAGACATCTGTTGCGTCTGCGTCACGTTCTTCAAATGTCACGGTGGAACGACGTCAGCAACGTGACAGCAGTAGAGTGCCAAGTAGTCGCAGTGGCAGCAGCAGCAAGCATTGTGGCAGAAGCCTAATGGGTGACCTCTGGCAATTCTTATTTACCACCTCACCAACGCATGCAATGCAGGCCACACATACAACACACAGAGACCGGCTTAAGATCATGGTGCACGACTATCTGTGTCTCAACGATGTTTTTGGATATGTACCGGACCCAATCGACTTCTGGGTATCCAAAATGGATGAATGCCCCGAGCTCGCTCGCCCCGCCATAGAGGTGTTGTCCTGCCCAGCAGCCAGCGTCATATCTGAGCGGACCTTCAGCACAGCTGGAGGAGTCATTGCAGACAAATGCATCTGGCTTTCCACTGATAATGTGGATCATATAACCTTCATCAAGATGAATCAGTCATGGATCTCTGATGATGTTGTGGCCCCAATCGCTGAGGTCACCGATTAGTTGCCAGTCAACTTCACATTCCTCTTCCAAAAGAAATGGTCCTCTTAAAAAAAAATTTTTTTAAATGATCATTTCTTACTGAAATATTTGTTCTCAGTTCCCAAAAGGTCATTTTGCTGGTTTTGCGGTGAGGAGACTGTAAAAGACACTAATTGTACACGGTTTCATGAAAAAAATGTATTCCATTTACTCGCTTCTTCATTAAAATTTTTCGCAAATTCAATGATTTTGGTGTCATGGTGCTGTGAGATACAGCTATAATCAAGGTCCTTTGGAACAGAAATGTGGCTTCTAAGTGGCATTTCTCCCTCATAATTTTTAACAGTGGCTGAGAAGTCACTTTTATAATTTTTTGGATGATGTTGCTGTGAAATGCAGCTATACTACAGGTCCTATTTTAAAAAATGTGGTTTCTAACAGACATTTGTTCTTCACAATTGTCAAGAGTGGCCAAAAGGTCATGTTTTGAATTTTGGGGGGCATGTTGCTGTGAAATACAGCTATACTACAGGTCCTATTATAAAAAATGTGGTTTCTAACAGACATTTGTTCTTCACAATTGTCAAGAGTGGCCAAAGGGTCATGTTTTGAATTTTTGGCGGCATGTTGCTGTGAAATACAGCTATACTACAGGTCCTGTTATAAAACATTTGGTTTCTAGCAGACATTTGTTCTTTACAATTGTCAACAGTGGCTGAAGGGTCATGTTTTGAATTTTATGGGCCATGGTGCTGTCAAAAACAGGAATAGGTAGGACACTGTTAATGGATACATATTGAAAAATGACTTGTTTTTGCAAGATCTTTAACATAGCTAGCAATCCCTGTAGTGGCTCAAGGGTCATGTTTTGAATTTTTGGGGGCATTTTGCTGTGAAATGCAGCTATACTACAGGTCCTATTCTAAAAAATGTGGTTTTTAACAGACATTTGTTCTTCACAATTGTCAAAAGTGGCTCAAGGGTCATGTTTTGAATTTTTGGGGGCATTTTGCTGTGAAATGCAGCTATACTACAGGTCCTATTCTAAAAAATGTGGTTTCTAACAGACATTTGTTCTTCACAATTGTCAAAAGTGGCTCAAGGGTGATGGTGCTGTCAAAAACAGGAATAGGTAGGACACTGTTAATGGACACATATTGCAAAATGACTTGTTTTTGCAAGATCTTTAAAATAGCTAGCAATTCCTGTAGTGAGACAACCCATTTAATACAATAAAAAAAAGAGAAACAAAGACGTGGTGGGATTCCATCCTATTTTAAAAATGTGTTTTCTAGAATTAAACTACTAAAAAACTTGCATGTACAAAATAGCTGATACAAATATTCCTCTGAATTGTACAAGGGAGGTACAGGAAGACTTGAACAGATGTAGGTTATTCAGAGGACATGGAGTATGGAGTACGGACAGAGAAGAAAGAACAGAGACAATTTCCTCCAGCACGTTGAGTAAAACGAGAAAAAAAATCCAAGAAAACCCACTCAGCATCTCCACACAGCCCTGTACAGGGCTCGCAGGACTCTCTGGCTGACCTGTTTGTGGAAGCTACAGACAGGGATGACATCCTGAATCCTACAGGCACCAAGAGTATGGACAGTGATAACTCCCATGCCAGTCAGCATGACCGCTCCGTCAGCGACTCTCAGGATGAGGGCGACTACCCTTTTCTGGCGGACAAGACTCCTGTTAACGCCAGGGATAAAGCGCTTCTCGCGCTCAAAGGCCACCCTTAGCTACAAGCTCTCCTGACCCTCCTGCCCACTAAGAGTGACTTGACAAACCTGGCAAAGGATCTTAAAAGTGCCTGGAAGCAGGACCTGCACACTGTTCAATCAGACATGGCTCATATCCGGACAAAAGTACAAGCATTAGAAACAGCCCAAGTTTCTACACAACAATCGCTTTCCGATCTGCAAGCTGTAGTACAACATCAACAAACCCTATGCCAAAACCTGGTGAACCAATTTGATGATTCCGAGAACAGGAACCGCAGGAATAATGTTAGGGTACGTGGTATTCCTGAAACTGTGAAATCTCAAGACCTGATGCAGTCCCTTACGAGACTTTTCAATAAATTGCTGGGCAGGGAGGGTGATTCTCCCATAGAATTGGACAGAGCACACAGGGCTTTGCGGCCCCCTAGCCAAGACCCCTCTAAGCCAAGGGATGTTATTTGTCGCGTCCATTACTATGCCATTAAAGAAAACATCATGAAGCAGGCAAGGAGCTTCCCGAATCTTACACATGAAGGAGCCAAGGTGGCGATATTCCCAGACCTGTCC
Organism: Phyllomedusa bahiana; assembly: GCA_025379985.1. Classification (NCBI taxonomy): domain Eukaryota; kingdom Metazoa; phylum Chordata; class Amphibia; order Anura; family Hylidae; genus Phyllomedusa; species Phyllomedusa bahiana. The sequence continues at coordinate 15,606 of JAODAL010069874.1, forward strand.
AGGCGTACCCTGCGCCTCAGATCAGCGCTGCGACCGCTAACCGCTTTGTTGCAAGAAAAGAGGATTCAATACAGATGGGGGTTTCCATTCGCCCTCCACGTCCGTACAGACGACTGCAATGTTACGTTCCGGACCCTCTCAGACCTGCCAAGCTTCCTGTCAGCCTTGAAATTACCAGCGGTCTCCCTCCTGGACTGGGAAATGATCTATGTGGCAACGTCAACTTATGAATCCCAGATTGGATCCTCCTCTCAAGAGGACTATGGGACTACTCTCTCCTCTCCCAAAGAGCAGCGCCTTTCAAGGCGTCAAAGAGTTGTTTCGCGTCTGGAGAGAATAGATGGAGCGTCAAAGAGAAGTCTTCTACACAACACCCAATAGGTGGAGCTAATTGAAGCTCACCTCGGGCTACAGTCACGTGAATATGTCAGATGTCTTTGATATATATAAGTACATGATAAATGGCTTTTTCCTAGATAGGTCCCACGGACCCCCCTGAGGGCCCATAGTTGTGAACGCTCCATACGTTTTGTGTGGTTACTGATTTCTTACCCCCCAA
>JAODAL010069875.1:0-16164 GCA_025379985.1 Phyllomedusa bahiana
CACTGGTTTTGGTCGGATTTTTAAACAGATTCAATACTTAGAATCCGCAAAAATCTGACTCTAAACCGTCCCCATAGACCACAATAGAAAATCCTGCTGTATCTACACACTCGATTTTCTATTGTGGGGTTTTTAAAAACCCTGGCTTAAGAAAATTTTGGATTCTAATACAGTTAAAGGGGTTGTCTCACTACATTGTTTCATTCCTCAGTCCTGTTTTCTTGGTTTCACTGAATTCAGGGGCTTGTTTACTGGCTTCAACTAGTCGCATGAACCAGGGTCTGTACTATAGAAACCCAGTGGCAGCCTACAGGAGAGTCAAACAGGCTGTAGCTATAGAAACCCTGAGGAGCCGATCCCCCATACAAGGGGGGATATCCCGAAAGTAGGGCACTTTAAAGGGCCGTTCAAGGGTTTATTTGGGCACGGTTTGCAGCCGTTGCCGCCGACGCGCTGCAATACCTGAATCCGCCCAGCCATTAGGGTAATGCAAAATTTCTCAAGAAAACATGGTTTCCGTCTCTTCCCCCGTCGGAACCCCCCCGGGAGGGGAGAAATGACATTTCATTCCCCCGGGGGGATATGCGCCTGGATAATGAAACTTGGGGCCCTCGGGCAGCGGCCCCACCCCCCCCCTTATTCAAGTGTATTGGGGGGAATCCTCCCCAATTATGGTTTGAATAACCCGTTAACCAGCCAAAGGGGACATATTGCAAATGACATGTTTTTTGCCATATCTTTAACAAAAAAAAGAAATCCTTGAGTGAACAACCCATTTAAGTGAAAAAAAAACCGTGCTTTTATTCACCCATGAAATGCAACGTTTCGCTCTGCTATAGACCCTTTTTTTCAAGAATTTGGAAACAATCATAAAAAGGTATTTTTACCAAAAAGGGGTAATTAACATACATAATAATTACAGTGAAAATACATATATCAAAAACACAATAAACCCCAAAATTTATACATTTTATAATACAATAAAATAACAATGTCAAAATCTTTAAAAAGTTGCAAAATTAATACAGGCAAAAATTTCAGTAATAATATAATTGAAAAATCAATTACAAAACTGTGTAAAAAACACGTGATTATAAAACCATAGAAAACCACCAGGATAAACCCAATAACAAAAGTCACGGCGTTCATGCCGTTAAAGTGCGCATTCCCGTGAAACACCAAAGGGGGTTATCTAATCCCTTACCAGTACTTTTAAAAAAAACACATTGCGCACCCCCGAAAAAGACGCGCCAGCGCACAAAATGCCAATACCCGTACTAGGCTATAAAAACTCATTGCACATGCATGTTTCACAGACATGCGCACTTTAACGGCATGAACGCCGTGACTCTATGTTATTGGGTTATATCCATAGGTGGTTATTCTATGGCTTTTATAATCACGTGTTTTTTACACAGATGTAATTGATTATTCAATTATATTATTAGATGAATTTTTTGCACTGTATTATATTATGCAACTTTTTAAAGATTTTGACACTTGTTATTCATTGATATATATAATATGTATAATTGTGGTTCACTTGATGTTTTTGATATATGTATTTTACACTGATAATTATTATGTATGTTAATTACCCTTTTGGTATAAATTACCTTGTATGATTGTTTCACATTGCTTGAAAAAGGCTCTATAGCAGAGCTGAAACGTTGCCATTTCATGGGTGAATAAAAGCACAGTTTTTTCACTTTATCTTATTGGAGTGCTCTGGATTCTTCAGTTTTTTTAACTACACGTTCAGTGAGATCAGATTCAGAAATATAATGTGCCTGTGGAAGCATTTGAATTTGGACTATGCGATGATCGCAAGTATCATATATTTATATTTGTCACTGTTGGTGAATTATAATAAATGTTACTAAAGTTTTTTGACAAATACGATACACTGTGTAGCGAGATATTTTGGCATTGGCGTGGGGGTGAAGAGGATCTCTGACACACAGTGTGAGGTGAAAATTACATGTGTCAATCTACCAGTTTATGTGATATCATTACCATAGTACTTGCCAGGTTTTCACCCTGCAGATCAGGTGAGTTTAGGAGTGGCTTTAAAAGTCATTAAATTGGGAAAACTGTCTGTGAGCACGAGAGGTAAGGGAACTTTTACTACTGCTGTGCGAACATTAGACAGCAAAAATGTAGTTAGGCTGTCTAGAAATGCACCAGATTTATGCACTGTAGACAGCACAGTGGTTCTGTATGTTTTCCCTTGTTTGCAAGGTTTTTCCCCACACTCCAAAAACATACACATAGGTTACTCTGGAATTAGACTGTGAACCCCAATGGGGACAGGGACCAATGTGAATAATGACAATCTCTGTACAGCTGAGTGGAATATAAAATCACCATGTATATGAATTAATACATTTATCACAGCGGCTCTTGATAAGGACTACCATCAGCAATTTCAGAGTCCCATACATCTGAAGCTTCTGGGCCCTACTGCCCATTACCAGTTCCTATCTTGCACCTTTGCAGCAGGCCCCTTCTTGATCAGGGGCCCCCTACAGGAATACTACTGGTACTGCCCTGATGGTGCTGTTTGATAATTTTGGCACATTTTTATACTTATCTGGGTTTCTTAAAACAACTATTAATTGACTTTCTACACCAGAATTTTGTTACATAATGCATTATGGCCACCCCCTTTCACACAAAGCCACAGAGACATTCAAATAAGACAGCTCCTTTTTTTATGTCCAAAGTGCATAATCAATGGCCCAGAGGTATTAAAAGTGTCCTTGTGGAAAGTGTCTTAGGTAGTGCTGCACCAGAGTTGAGTTGATACTTATGTCTGAAAATGTCTCTCGGCCACTTCATAAATGTAAGAAAAGCTGCGCGCTCACCCAAAAAGTGTCCTACGCTGTAACTCATTTTGTCAAAGCTTCACCACTTTGAAAATGGCATGAATAACGACGCATAAACTGCAACGCTTTTTGGCATCATTGCTACATAAATATGTTGTGGCATACAAATTAGCGTAGACACAGCCCCTGAAGGGTGGCGCAGACAAAAGTGTCGGTCGTATCAGACAGATTCATTCTTTTTGGCACAAATGCTTTAGGAATATGTCAGATAAAGCACATACCATTAATTCTGTCATAACCTACCACAGAAAACTAGCACAGCAACTTTCATGCATCTGGGTCAGTATGTCTGCCATGTGCTGTGTCAAAAATGCGCCACTTCTTGGCAGACCCTGCAATACTTTTCTGGTGCAACTGCAATATTTTTCCCCGATCAAATAAAAAAAGAAATAAATATATATGTACTAATATTTTATAAAAAGAAGCTAGGAGGCCATTTTCTGTTACAAAGCTCTGGAGTAACCTACTGCCAGACACTGGGGCACAATTATTATTCCTGTCTATAAGTTAACCATTGTAAACTTTGTCTAAAAATGTGCCAGGTTTATGACAGTGGCTCAAGCTTAGATCATTTTGAGGCATCTTTAGATTTGTCAAGCTTTTTTAGACCAACTATTATTTGGCTTATTTTGTACCAAAATTCTGTGCCAGACTTCTGGTGAAATTCTGGCAAATTTTCTGCTACAACCACAATAGTAAAATGTCCCCTTTGGTCTATCGGCATACCTCTTAATGGGGTGAGTTCACTGGGATATGTTGCCTGTTCGGAAACCAGACTATTAGGGGCTTTTTGATTCAACTATTGGAATTTATGCACTGCTTTTAAGTCCTGCAGTTTTCAATTTGGCCAATAGGCCTAATAATCGTCTGACACTTCCTGTTCTGTAGAGAGAGATTTTCAGTAGTCTGCTCATTATCAGTACAAGCAGGGTTACACTGAAAGGTGACACCAATCAGGATCAACCAGTCACAATAAGAGATGTCAAAGTTCACCCTCTCTTCCTCTCTGCACACTGACTTCTTCCCAGGTCGCACAACATGACTAGAAAACTCTCCTATAGAAGTCAATGGGACTGATCAAGTCTTAAGGCTCCTATATCCATGAAGCTGCTGTAAAGTATCTCTCTAACTGCTATTAAAACAGAACAGGCAAGAATGCTGTCCCCAAAATCATATACAGACAACTTAATTGAGAAATCTGCAATCAGAAAAATAAAAACGGCAATGAAGAAAAGAATATGGATCAGGGTCTTGATTTAATAAGTAAAAAAAAAAATTGGCGACAGATTATCTCTGCAGGGACTTTAGGGGATTATTTCCCTTGTATTTCCCTTGTTACTGGGGCTGATGTATTAGCCCCAGTTAAAAGCGGAAATCCAGAAAAAAAGTTATATACAAAAATGCCACCCAATGGTCTTTTACTGACCTAAAGAGGGGCACAGTATGTAAAATAAAATAAAAATTAAAAAAAAACACAAGAAAAACAGACAACCCAAACCACAACTTTTAGTCCACCCCCAACAAAATCTTTATAATCACCTATATCACTTGATATATTAACAAAACTTATTGTAGCACTACCTTTGCTGTTAAAAGTATTTTTTTTTACTAATTGTTGTTCTTATTATTAAAAAAGATACATAAAAAAAAGCTTAAAATATCACGGAAAAAGGCTAAAAAAATTGGAGATAGCGAGGAAAGTGATATAGCCTTCAAACCCACAGGTAAAAACTAAAAAAAATTATAAAACACTGAACTCATGCAGTCCATATATACACTGAGAGTGCGTGTGGTGTCCAACCACATGCACCACCAACTCTGCTACCCAGGACAGCCGTCAGTGAGACACACTACCAACAATCGAGGAGTAGAGATATCTGAACTAGTGTGTCACCATTTTGCGACAGTCAGTCATCTAGACGAGTCTACAGAACTAACTCACCACAACACTACACACACACACACACCTACTAATGATAGTACGCGTATCTGCGTATCGTCTACTCTCTGAACATATCGGATGATTGAGCCCTGGATATAACCAAACAGTCACAGGTGTAATGGGTTAAAATTGAACACCTATCTTAAATGTAACTGATAATAATCTACAACGCGATGTATCCAACTCACTCTTGCCAGCTAACCAAGACTCACTATTATCAGTATTGATACATAGCACATGATTTCGTGAGATAGTGTGACACATCTCAACACACACAAGAAAGTGTACTAGGAACACCCAATAGAGCCAGATATACTTCAAATCACAGCAAGTCTGAGTGTATAAGGTACACAGGATCTCTATCTCCGACTATACTCAAATCAAATCCTACACAAACGCTACTTCGAGTGCCAGCTTTTAAGGTGCGCATCAGATATACTCATGATTATACACATAGATATCAGCTTGAGAGCTGCATTGTCTAGCGGACTCTCATCACTGCGCACGATAGGGGCCCGACCCATCCACTCAACACAGGAGACTCTTGTCAATCAAGTGACGCTTACTTACGGAGATCTATCTGATATCAGCACATGTCTTTAGGACTTTCTTTCCTATCGCTCACTTATAATTTATTTGTTGACATAGACTCATCAATACTACACACATCTAGAATAGTAGAAGATGTGGAGAGTGTTACTGAGCTTAGACTAGTGACATCTAGTGGAAGATCTAGGGATTGCTAACACAACTAGACTAGTAGGACACACAGTATTGTACAGTTACTAGGATTATAGGACGCGATTGTCGGACATGGAGGCTGTGAGAGCAGCTGAATTAATGCATGAGTGAAGATCTGTCTATAAGACACATCGAAACGTAGGGTATAGTCTTACTAAATGATCTGCTTATACTGTGTCGAGTGGGCGAGTATCATTACGAGTTCAAGTAATGTAGTTATGATATGGGTTGAGAGCGTGGTGTCATGTGCAGAAGGACTACATCACTACAACTGAGTCAGATATTCAGACGACCGAGATCGATGCGCGCGGCACGACTGTGATTGTAAACAGTCAGCGATCACTTATGCTTCGAGCAATCTCTACTAGTACTATACAAGATGGGTCACAATTTATGATGTATTATTAGTCAACACGATCTAGTGAGGAGAGATCAGATTGCGATCAAACATCGATGATTACACATGTTACAGAAGTTCTTCTGTGGAACCGTGAGCACACTTTGTGTTAGCATATATGATCATCAACATATGTCTATCTTTCCTCGTTTACTTATTGTTACTTGCAGTTTCTTCAGTGCGTTATCATCAATTATGTTTAAGTATAAGTGAAAGTGTGTGGATCATTGTGACAGCGAGTCTGGCTGAGAGAGTGCATACAACTTTTAGCAATCAAGTGTAGATTGACATGAAGGATGATATACATTAGCAAGGTACGGCGACATGTGGCGACATCTGTGATTGAACATGTAAACAAGAGAATAAGGGGGGTGTTTATTTGGCTCATGTGGTGATATAACTCTAGGTTGAATGATAGCGGGAGTAAGGAGTGTGAGAGCTGGTGATTGAGTTTGTGTCTGAGGATACAACAGGATTTTACGAAATGGGCTCAACAGTGGTGACTTAGTAAACTTATCTGAGGAGTACAATTCGAAAAGTGGATTAACATATAGATTCTCTTAATGATTACACTGAACACGACGCATAGATATTGGAGTGCAGTACACAGAGCGTATAATTTCATCTTATTTGGAGCTACAGTGGTCTCACACATTGTGTCTAAAGACAGGTGTTCAGAGAGAATCGTGTGACTTGAATTAACTCTTGGGAGGAGATCGGTATACAGTGATGGCTACAGACATTGAGACAGACACGTGAGCATATAAGCATAGAGGAAGGAGCAGTCTTTGAGTAGAGACATACGAGACACACCGAGTGCATATTTAGGACGTCTGGACCAGTGAGCGTCATGGGGGACATAGTTGTGACAGCGTAGAGTATCTGATGAAGTGTAGGGTAGATCTTGGTTAGGGATGAGGAGATATAGTAGTGGGCTGGGGTACTCTCTGGGAGATGGTGATGAGTTTTGATTAGTCAGAGGGGGCACACAACGGAGATCACTATATGTATTCACATTGTCTGTACAGGTGGAGATAAAGCGGTGGTGAGAGTGGGCATGGCACTAGTTTGGGTGTGGGTGAGACACACAACAGGTCGCTCTAGCGGTAACTGTTATTTAAGTATTTATTCTCTTACTCGGGAGCTTATCATAATGTGGTTGGATTGAACAGTGTGCAGCTAGCTTGGACGCTGATAGTAAACAGGTTTGGATGTGCTCTTATTAGGGATCACGATCAGTTCACTGTCATATTCTGGATGACGGGTACATCGTCATATGTGTGTGGAGTGAGGAGGAGTATTTGGAGACATCAAGTGGCTAGTAGTGGAGGCAGGGACGAGGCGGAGTAGTGCATAGGAACGAGATATGGGGGAGGGATGTGAGAGGTGCAGTAGTGTGGGGTAGTGACATGAAGGAACACGAATAGAGTCTGTGCGCACTGAGTGCAACATATCACATGAGACAGGTGGGGTGCATGAGATATCATGGTATATGGTGATATGGGACATAGTCTGGGGGTATAGGTGAGGGTAGATTTGTCGCGGATGAGATGTTGTTTGGAGTGTGGTAGTGATGAGAGTATAGTAGTCTGCACACTGAATGGAGACTTCAGTATATACAGAGGCACATCTCTTGGTGCGTGCTGGGGGGAGAGTTGCGTGTTGGGCATGTCATAGGGTGTGGGTGAGTACACCACAGTTGTCGGCATAAGAGAATGATTATAAAGGATTGTGTTAAAGGGGAGGAGGGTGGTGGTGTTTAGGCTGATTATGTGGTTATTAGGGTGGTAATGGTGGTGGGAGGGTGTAGATAGTAGAGGAATGACATTGGAGCACTGGTAGGTGTGTAGGGTAAAGAGAACGGGACGCGCGTTGACATGTGTCTATGGTGTAATGTCTGTTTTATGGGTGACATGGGGGATTGGTGGGTATCAGCGTGTGAGGGTGTAATGGAGGTCTCAGGTGATGTTCCACATTGCAATAATGACACGTGACACAATGGCACATGAGTGTGTGGATGGTGCAAGAGAGAGGTGTGGAACATAGGATATTTAATATCAATGATACCGGCATGTACACAGATGTGGATAAACAGTGGGTGTGGGTGGGGGTGTTGGGAGCACATCTTGAGATTACTGCAGAAGACAACAGTATACGTCTCTGTGGGGCATATAGTTTGGGTATATATTTTAGGTTAGGGGGAGGGTATATTGGAATTGGGTAATTTGTAAGGGAAGGTTTGGGGTAAGGGGTGGGGAAGGTGAGGAGAGTAAAATATGAATATGAAAAATTATATGGGTAGTTGAATGTTGAAGGAAATTTTAAGGTAGGTTGTTTGTGATTGATTATTTGGTTGTGTGACATTGTAGGGAAAGGAGGGAGTTGTAAAGGGATGGGGGGTAGGAGGATATGGGTGTGTAATGAAGAAAAATTGGGTGAGAGTGTCTTTGAGGTATGTGTTGAAGTATGGATGAATTCATTAAGATTTAAGATGTTAAATGTCATGGGACTAGGCCTTAAGGGCCGACATGTTTAAGGAGGCGCTCAAAGTGAATAGTCTCATGTTTCAGTGTATAATGCGCCTGAACGTATGAAAGTAGTTTTTGTGCGTTCATAAATGGTCTAAAGTTTGACGCGCCTCGCCTGTGTGTTTGGCGCATTACGAAACTTAGGAGCATTGGTAATGCGCCTAATAGGTATAAAGGCTATAGATAGGCTGGGAATAAAAGAAAAGTCATTAGAATAGCATGTCAAGTGAATAGAAACTATGTACTGATCTTTGCTTTGAGAGGGACCAACAGGTTCCAGCAATTACCTGTGCATGTGCTGGCTCTTGCTTATGTAAGAATAAAGGGTGAAGCATCATAAAATACTTTTTCAAATTTCTCAATGTAGTAAAAATGTAAAATATAAAAATCTGAACATAATCAATGGGTATTTAATGTAAAATACGTTTTAAGATTTCTATGTGAATTTTTAACTAGCGCGTTATATAGGAGTAATAATTTTTTGGGATATTATATATATTTTTTATATTAAGAGTTTATATGATACACATTTTCATTAAATTTAAATATTACATTTTATAAAGTTTGATAATTATAATAAATAATTTTTTATTATTGTACTAGGTGTATAGGTTGAGAAAATATTGGACATTTTTGCCCCAGCCAGCAAATTCTAGCTCCAACTTCGACTCCTCAGGTCTCAGGCAGACCACATTGAAATAGTCTGACCTCTATGAGCAGTAATGCGCCTAGTATTTGCCGAACCAACAGTCCATATAATGTGGTCTAATAATACGAATGTGTGTGACCACACGCCCCTCCATAACCGCCCCCCAGGAACACCTGCTTCATGTTAGGTTTAGGGGACCAGTCAAAAGTGTCCGAGTCTAAGTCTTACGAACAATTGCCTAATACATTCATTTGGTGCATTAGACATCGTAGCCGCGTATCAGTTATTGCATTGTACACCAGACAAAGAAGGGAGAAAAACCCTTTACATACATGTCGCCCTTACAGTGTCCTATTTAATATCCACCCTAGAAACTAGAGTCTTTGAGGGAAACATCCTGGGTAGATAGTTAAACATCGCACATGGGAAGGATTTCTAAAATGTTTCCCATCACTAATTTTTGAACAAGCCTGTTTTGGACCGGAGATCACAATCTCTCCCCTATTTTACCCAGCTTAATAACTTTGGGTGGAGTTTAGTGAGGGTGTTCACAGCCCAGTAGATTTACTGTTATTTACACTGGCATAGCAGCAGGTCACAGCTCACATAGATTTCTAAGTGTGGTGCACTAACAATCCAAGGTGTGTGAAATGTATTAAAAGGCAGCTGTACAAACAAGGATTGCAGCAATGCTAGATAATGAATAAAACAGTCATTTATTATCGTACCTCTAAAAACATATAACATTTTTTGTGCACAAAGCCTAGTGCTTCTTGTCGTAAAAGGATTAGAAAGTCCGTAGCCTGTCAAGTCCCATGATCCAAGGTTACATGCTTTATAGTGCTCCAGCGGTCTCCTAGTTTACAGAGCCAACGTAGTGGAGCGAGCGTACAGACAGGCGGGGTCCAGGGCGGACGTGTGACGTTTAGGGAAGGTGAAAACCTAGAGAAAAAACTTTTGCAAAGAGAAGCAGCTTGGATCTTTCGGCTTAATACTTTGGTGCCGGCCGGCCTTAATGAAGATCTCAATTTCAGAGCTTTTTTTGTAAACTTGCGCAATGTTTGTATATATGTACTATGTCGCTTGTGTTTTAAAATATTAATTTTGTTTTACAACAATAGGTGCAACGCAGTATAGAGTAAAAAAAAGTTAAAGGTGGTGATTACGTTTTGAGAAAGGGGAGGAACCCCCCCGAAACGTCCACACGTCCGCCCTGGACCCCGCCTTTCTGTACTCTCTCGCTCCACTACGTTGGCTCTGTGAACTAGGAGACCGCTGGACACTACAAGCATCGTACCCATGGATTTTGGGACCTTGACTGGCTACGGAATTTCTATCCTTAAAACGCAAAACACTAGCTTGTGCACAAAAAATGTTATATGTTTTTTAAGGAACTATAATAAATGACGTTTTATTCATTATCTAGCATTGTTTGCAATCCTTGTTTGTACAGCCCATGTTTAGGCCCTGTTCACAACGGCTTTTTCAGAACGTATTTACAACGGATTTCCGATGTAAATACGTTCTAAATCAGTTGAAAATTCAGTTGCAAATACTTTCCACTAAGTGGCACGAATTTGTAACTGATTTCCCCGACGGATTCACCATCTCCATTCATTGTAGGTGGTGAATCCATCCGAAATAATTGACATGTAAAATTGTTTTTCCGTCCGATTGCCGCGTCAATCCGCGCGGCAATCCGGAAACGGAACAATGCGTCGTGTGAACGACGAGCCGTATTTTCTATTGAAATCAATAGAAAATAGGCTGTGTACTTATTTCGGACGGATTTGCCGACGATTGACGATCGTCAATCCGTCGCAAATACGCGCGAAATAAGCCGTGTGAACGAGGCCTTAGATGGGAGAGAGGGATACTCCCATTAGCAGCGAATGCAACCGTAGTAGTCTTACAGACTCTTAACTGCCACACATTGTTACTTGCAATGTATTAAAAGGCAGGCATGTATTTCGAGCATGGCATACACAGAATAGCGGAGTTAGTGGACAAGGATCGGCATTACCGATTTAATGAGGCAAAACTAAAATTCACAACATTGGGAACCCATCCATTCTATTACCTACAGGCTTGTAGCTACATACATCAGGTCATAAAACATATGACAGATAAAGATTGGGACGACCCTTTTTTTACATATTACAGAATCCTTTCAAAAGGGGAAGCATTTAACTACAAAATATTTACCAGCGATGACATACTGGGAGACGGCCTTTAATATCGGTCATGCAGCACACATATCCCTTCATAGAGGATTTTTCATGGGACATTCATATAATCACTCTTGCCGAAAATGTAACGCCTCTTATGCTGACCTGCGGCAGCGTCTGTGGGATTGTAGAATTATTAAATCTTTTTGGGCCCACATACAAACTTTCGTAACCACACAGCTCCTACCATATTGCCCACTTTCAGAAACATGGGCCCTCTTCGGTGTTCTCCAAGATGACTACGCCCCTTACCTTAAAACCCAGAAAACTTCTATTTCATGTATCTGCAGAAGTGCGGAAATCCATTCTTCAGTGTTGGATTCAACCCAGTCCACCGACCATGACCCTATTCCTGGAAAAGCTACAGTATATATAGAATGGACTGGGCTGAGATACACTACATAAAGAGAAACAGACCAATTTTTTTTTTTTTTAATTGGAATCAATTTATTACACTTCTCCCACCTCACATTAAAACAAAAATAAAACATTGCTTCGAATGTACAACATTGTATATGGAAAACCGAATACAGGGTATATCACTAATCCAACTAACACATTACAGTGACAAGAGAGTCTATCCAAATGGTCGACCTTCTGGAGATACACTGGACGTCCTTGTCATGGGTAAGTAAAGGCATGTTCACACGGCTTAAAATGGGCCGTATTTCGGTCCGTAATTACGCCCCGCAATTACGTCGTGTGGACGGGGGCGGGGCGGGAGCAGGGGAGTAAGCAGGGGGCCGGCACTTCGCCGGCCCATAGACTATCACTGCTAGCGGCGCGTATAACGCTGCTAAAAAGTGACGGGTAAATTTAATCTCTCCGCCCGGCGGATTCGCCGGCGGTAGAGGAGACGTAAATCCATAGTTCTCTATGAGAACTGTGAATTACCGTAATGAATGGGCCGTTTTCGGCCCGTAATTGGCGCACTTCGGCGCGTAATTACGGACCGAAATACGGGCTATTTTAAGCCGTGTGAACATGCCTTTAGTAGCACTATGTCATCCCCTTTTCCTCTTCCCTCTTCCCCTTTTGTCATATGTTATGAACGTTATTATTCTGATAGAAATCAAGCACTTAAAAAGCTTGGAAATATTATTGACAGGATAAGCGCAGAATATAACACTCGCAGAGACAGGTATGTTATACGTTCTAAACATCAGGGGTGACATGTCCCAAGACGCCAACGCCAGTTTTTTGGTCTATTTTGCGGCAAAACCACTTTTGCCGCCATATTCTTGTTGTAAATGAACTGTCGTACACCAAAACTAGGCGCATTATACGATGGACACGACACTTTGTAATGCACCTAAATATGGTGCGCTGGGCGCCCCCATCGCGCAATGCGCCTATTGAGGTGCATTACATATGTTATGCGCCTCCGTCGGGCAATGAGCCTCGATAGACGCATTACATATACTACCAATGATATGCTAAGCGCCGCAAGTTGCGCAATGCGCCTTTTTTGATGTGATGCGCCTTTTTAGGCACATTAAGGTATACCTGACGCCAGTTTTTAGAAAGTATCGGACTCTCAGCCGCACTTTACACTGATTTAATGCGCCTAAAGCTGGCATGGATACGCCACTTTTCGGACATGTCGCCCCAGATGTTTGCCTGATGATAACAGAAGTTGCTCTCGCTAGCATGATTCAAAGGACTTCAATGTAGGCGAACATGGTATATTATGATGCATGTCTCAAAATATTGCTATTTTTCTGTTTGAATGCTCTTTAGATCCCACAGTGACTTGCAGGCCATGGAATTGGTGTTATATTGTGTTCAAAATTTCCTGTAATAAAAACAAGATTATAAAAAAAATCAGGCATGTTAATGCAGCGCACTTTAAATAAAGAGGATCTGCCGCCTTGACACATCTATTTAAATAAATCCTCGTATTTCCTGTGAAATGATAAGTCTGGGACACCTCCTCGTATATCTCTGTTTTGTGCTGTTCCTCTGTTATTCCTTCCTGTATTACTGAATCTGTCATCTGGGTGTTACCAATTGTGAGTGTGTCCCAGTCTGACAGTCAGTGTGTGCAGGGACACACCTTTTTGAAATCCAGAATATAACGCCCATCTGGCTGATTCAGTAATTTACTAAAACAGATATGTCAGGAGATGTCACAGATCCTCTTTAACCTCTTAGCGACCCTGGACGTATGAGTACGTTCCAGGGTCGCTAAGGAGTTTTGCAGGGGAATTTCCCCACTTCCGGACCCAGGCAGGAATCGGGATAACCACCATCTTGGTACACCCTAATGCATTGTCTATGCCAGGGGTCTCAAACGGTGGCCCTCCAGCTGTTTGGAAACTACAACTCCCATCATGCATTTATATAATCTATAACAGTGGGCATGATGGGAGTTGTAGTTTTCCAACAGCTGGAGGGCCGCAGTTTGAGACCCCTGGTTTATACAATACATTAGGCTATATTAATGATCGCGCCCTAGGGGGACACAATGTTAAAATGTATAAAAAAAAGTTTTAAAAAAAAAAATATTAAAAGTTCAAATCACCCCCCTTTCGCCATTTTACAAATAAAAAAATAAAATAATAAAAAAGTTACATATATTTGCTATCGCCGCGTCCAAAAAAGTCCGATCTATAAAAATATAACATCATTTATCCCGTATGCTGAACACCGTAGAATAAAAAAAATTCCAAATGTCAAAATTGCGGTTTTTTTGGTCATTTCACGTCCCATAAAAATTGGAATAAAAGGGATCAAAAAAGTTGCATGGATTCCAAACTGCAATCAATAAAAAGTACACTTCAGCTCGCAATAAATTTACCCTCAGGTGTTAGTACAAAAAAAGTTATTGGTCTCACAAAATGGCGCCGCGGCGCAAATTTCAAAAGTAAAACATGTTTGGAATTTTTTTACGGTACCAAAACATAACGGAAACCCTACATGTTTGATATTGCCGGATGCGTAGAATACAGATAACACATTATATTTACTGAAGATTGAACGGCATAAAAGCAAAACACCCGCAAACATGGCGCAAGTACGTTTTTTTTTCACAATTTGTCCCACTTGGAATTTTTTTTACGGTTTCCCAGTATATTCTATAGTACAGTGAATAACACCATTAGAAAGTACATCTTATCCCGCAAAATAAAAGCCCTCATAGGTCTATGTTGGTGGAAAAATAAAAAAGTTATGGCTCCAGGAATGTGAGGAGGGAAAATGAACGTGTCAAAAAAAAAAAAAAAAACGCAAGGTCCTTAAGGGGTTAAAGCTGTGACTGACATTCCAGTTTTATTTGCATACAGTTTTCAGCTTTGCTGTCGGTCCGTACAATTGAATGTACGAGAATCCGACGGCATATTCCACCGGATTTTAAACTCATCAGTTAAAAACCTGTGCTGTATAGACTACATATATGTATAGACTATAGCACAGTTTTTCATTGCTATCTATGCAGCACACTGTACTGTCGGATTTTCAGCAGATTCAAAATACTGAAACCACTGAAAATCCGACTGTATTTCTATGTTGTGTAGACATATCCTTACATGGTGCTTCTCCCTAATGAGAAACATTACCCCTTTTGAGCTGCATCCAGAGCCTCTCACTAAGCCAACTAGTATTCCATTCTGCACTGATGAGGGCAAACAGCTGCTGCAGATAAATAACTAGCACAGCTTTAATCCCTTTCACATGCATGGCTCAGTGAGTCAGATGTGACTTGGGGAATGCTATATCGATTAGGTGTGTTGCTACAAAGTCTCAGTTCTTTTCCTATGAACCTTTTCAAATATAACTAAGAGGATGCCCCCACTATAGAATTTGATAGCATTGCTCTAGAATATGCCATCAAAATCTGATAGGTGTGGATCCCACCCGCACCTATCTCGGGAACAGGTTCCCAGAAGTTTGGCTATTAAAATGTTGGCTCAAATGCCCCTAGTTTCTTCCCGGTAATATTGGAATCGCAACTGTACCCCCATGCTTCCTTCACTAATCTCCTTTAATCCTCATATGCATCCCTCCACTCGGAGGTAAAAGGGGTTGTCTCACTACATTGATTCATCCTGTTTTCTAGATTGCATTTTGAATTCAGGGGCGTGTTTACTGGCTTCCACTAGGCTGCAGTAGTAGCCAGGTCTGTAGCTATAGCAACCAGTGCTGGCAGCCTATCAGGAGAGACCAAACAGGTCTGTAGCTATAGCGACCTGAGGAGCTGATGCAGCCCATACAAGAGGGGATATCTAGGAATAGCTAGGACACTGTTAATGGACATATATTGCAAAGCAACTTGTTTTTGTAAGATCTTCAACATAAAAAGCAATCCTTGTAGTGAGACAACCCCTTTAAAGGCAAATCCTTTGTTCATGCGTGTTGTATGGAGGAAACGTTATCTATAGAAGGAATCCTTCCTAAGCCTCACGTTCATAAAAAATCCTGCTTTTTTTTTTTTTTTATATCAAGAAACTTTTTATTCATTTTCTGAAAGAATGAACAAGTAATACAAAATGTATTTCCAGAGTGTAACAAAGCTTTCAGGTGAACACTCGAGATCAAATAGTACTCCATAATAGAGGCAATGTCAGTCACAAACATTTACATACCATTTTCTAATGACATAGCCTACATATACATGTAATTATAACTCAAACAGCGGAGCATATAACAGATCTAGACATAAAATTGTACATCTCCCTTCCCTACTGAAATTGAATAATCCTTTCGATCACCTAATGTCTTATATCCCCTCCTTTTATGTAAATAAATATCTGTAACCTACCTAGGGCCCCCCTTTGATTTTAAAAATACCAA
>JAODAL010069876.1:0-16164 GCA_025379985.1 Phyllomedusa bahiana
TTTGTGCAGGTCTTGACTTTCTCGACATTTTTGGAAAGCTTTTTGGTTTTTCCCAGTTGTAAGGTTAAGCTACTTTTTAATTAGTTGTGGCAAGTCTTTTTATAAATACTATTTAAGACACTTCTTTAATGCAGTAACGGTTGTTAGGACGTCGGGTTGTGGAGCCAGAACTCTTAATGGTTGGTAGAAAAATCAAATTTTATTCTCTCAAAAAATGCAATTTTATAGATTTATACTATTTTCGGGATTTTTTTTTGATTTTTCATCTTCAAGTTAAAATTAACCTACCCTTAAAATTATGACTGTTCACACTTTGTCGGGGGAAAAACTTAAAAAATCAGCAAGCAATCAAATAATTATTTCCTTCACTGTACATGTTCACTAAATAAGGCAAATGTAGTCTAAATAGGGCTATGTTTGCCCTCTACAAGTCAGTGGCCCCGGGGGCCCCTCCCAGGGCTTGTTGGATAACCTTTTACAGCATCCTGACTGATATCGTGAATGGGAGGCCAAAAAGGTTTTGTAAATAGGGATTCAAAATCATCCGCAGTCCCCTCGGATCACGAGGTGCCTTTTGGCTTCACTGGCTCGGCCTGCTTTCACCTCTCCCTGCTCCTGCTATGTCCCCCTGTTATCTGCATGGCTGCTCCTTAGGGCGCGTATGGTGGCTCTCTGAAACTTAAAAGTCCAATGCACTGCTGATCTTCAATCATGGGCACTAGTCCCTTCATTAGGTTACTATTCCCTAGTCCACTCACCAGTTTGGTGGTGTGCCTATCTTGAGAGTTGTTGTGATTACGTGATGTTATCCTGTGTTTGACCTGTGCTCTGGACTTTGACCTCGTTTTGCCTGCCGCCTGTTTTGCCCTTATTGCCTGTCCCCTATCATTTCCCTCCCCTTTTGGGGGTACCACGCTGCACCTTGGCTATCATCGTGAGTGGTTGCATCAGGGGTATCAACCTGGGAGTCTCCAGCAGTGTCTAACCTGCTTTGTGGGGGGCCGGGTTTAGGACCGGGGGGTTTCCAGACCCGCCCCGGGTGTGGGTTTTTCCCATTCCGGGGTGGCCCTATCAGATGCGACAGAGAGCAGGATCCCCCTTTTCCCATCTTCGTTTGGGAGACATTATTACAGCTAATTTCTGCCCCTTTTGGAGCTTATATAAACTGCCAATCAGAAATACAGCCTCCCGGGCGGGCCCTAGCTGCTCGGAGTAAGAGCAGGGGTCAAGCCCCCTTGGGCATCATGGGGTAAACGGGACAACAAAACCCTTCCCCGTTATAAATCCCGGGGACCAGGGAAGGACAGTCTTGAACCACAGGATCTTTTCAAAACACGCCCCGAGTTTGCGAGATTGCACCCTCCTTTCCCCCCTTTCCTGTCGGCGGCAGTTTCCAAGCACCCGAAGGGGGGCCCGGCCCTGTCCCTCGGCAGGGGGAAAGACACAGACGAGGACTCCCTCAGGGGTGAAACCCAAGGATCGATCAAAGGACCCCGGGTACCCCCCAGCCTATCCCGTCTTTTTGCGGACATTTCTGCTGCCGTCATCGCCGACGCTCCTACCAGACCCCCTCGTCACCCTCTTAAGGGCCCGGGGCTTTGTGGGAGCCCCTGTGGGGAGATCGCGTCTGATTCACCCGGCCCTCCTCACAGCCCCGGTCCCCCAGGACTTACTTGCAGGCCCCGGGGACATAACGATTGCGCCGGGGGGGAGATGACACGGCCCCATTTGGGCCCGCCAAACCACGGGGCAGCGGCCATTTTGGGGGTCCCTGAGCCCTTTCCCTTTAATAAAGAGCTACAGCCCCATTTACACGGGACTCTATAAGCAGCCCCCAAAAAGGGCTTTTACCCACAGGTTACTTTCTATAACAAATTTCCAGCCCCCCCTTTTGCAACGCCCCTTGAGGACCTATTCAACAACAATTCCTCCGCCCTCATTTACCAGCAGGGGGGCCCATTTCAGAAGCCCTACCAGATTCCCTGAAAGGGATCTTTTTACTCTGCTAATACGAGATTTCTTTGCAGAAAACCCTCTAACACAGCCACTAATTTTTAAGGGGGCACCCCCCTTCGGCACCTCCCAGACAGCCGCTGTGTACCCCTTACTTAAGATCCTCAAAACAAGATTCCTGAGAAATAACTACCAACGTGGGGCTACTTTGGACCTCACATTACCTCCCAACAAAGTACTGATTATCCACTAACATATTTCTTTGGCTAAATCGCCCAAAAATAAAGTCACCCCCCCAGAGCCTCGGTTTACCCGACTCAACGGGGGGTTTGCTCAGGCTAACCTCAATTTTTCCCCTCACCCTTTCCCCCCTTTTCCTGGGAAGACTGATCCTGCTCACAATATGTGTCTCCCGCGATCAATAGCACCCCCAAACGACTTGGAAATACCTACCTTACATTCCTACCACTAAAAGTGACCTCCAAAATTCCGCCGAAAAAGACACACCGCGGGTGCTGGGTCTCTAAAACCCCGTCCTAATTGTGTGGTGGTCATTCCCTTTTTGCCAACTCAATACCTGCTCGGTTTGCTCTATTGAGTCAGCACCGAAATTTTGTTGCTATTGTCTACCTAGTCCTGCATAAGCCACCTATATCACCCCGTGCCATACCCTGATAGGTGAATAGGAGGGAAAAAAAAAAAAAAAAAGCAACGTAGGGTGTTCTCTCCTTCAACGCAAATCCAATCCTTGTGCCCGACCCTGGATTCCCACAAAAACTCATGGGGGCACGAGCAAGAGAAGAACCCCAAAAAAAAAAAAAGAAACTCACTGAGTTTTTTCCCCAAAAATTTCACCCCAGCCACCTTGCGCCCGGGCTTCCCTTCCCGCCACTCTCAGGACCTCTCCTTTTTCCAACTCGCAAGATCACATGAAACATAGAATTCCTTCTACCAGGGGAAGCTACTCTGCAACGCCTTTCTCATCTTTTCATGAAAGATCCAATCTGATTTCAAACAACATGCGGAATTTAGGGCAATATTCAAACTCGGGTGACCCGCACAGCCATCTAAAAAAAAAAAACCCCGATTTACTAATTGACGAATGGCCTTTGGAGGACGAAGTGCAACGGTTATCATCCAAATCCTTATTAGAGGACAGTCCCGGGGGGGGGGGGAGAGAACACAGACCCCGGAGTCCCGGACCCCGTAAACTCCAACATGCTCAATCCTTCCTACTGTTTTCATGGTATGTATTAGGGGAATTCCGATTGATCTCACTGTGGACCATATCCATAGGCCCCTCCAACATTTTCACTCCCGGTCCCAAAGAGAGGTTATACCCAAAGTACCTTCTTCCCAAAAAGGACGAGTTCCCAAAGCCCTTTAAACGCCCTCCTCTAGGGGACAGATTTAAAGATTTGCTTTTTTCCGGATCTCTGGGCAGGGAACCATGCTAAACCCCGGGAGTTCTCTCAGTACACAAAGATCCTGAGAGACCAGGCTTGGTTACCACGGGGTTTTCCCCCATAAAAAGATCGTCATGAGAGGGGGCAATTTTCACTACTGTAGCCATAACCCTTTGATGGCTAAGAATTCCTCCCCTACTGGGATCTGTTCAACCCCAACTGTGTTCCTAATAAGAACAAAAGGGCTGCCCCAGGCCATCACTCCCTTATGGTCGAGAACAGCTTTGATCCTTCCCAAAAACCGGAAAACCAGAACGGAAACTGTGGTCCCATCCCACCTAGGGGCCCCATGGTTTCCTCATGTTGGGGCCCCATTTGGAATTTTACCTGTCCACGAGGCTTTCCCTGCGGTTTATCCCCCCCCTAGGAAACCTTCCAATTCCCGGGAACCTTTTTTGTTTAATTTTAATTTTTTGCTGTCCACTAACTGTTTTCCCCTATGGTTATGCGGGTTGATCTTTTTTTCAGTTTTTTTGCCATGTATGCTCTATAGTTCCTGGTATAACTGGTGTACCTCTCTTGGAGGGTCTTGCCCTTAATTCTCCGCGGGGTTTAGCTTCCTTTAAGTCAAAATATTGGGGTTAAGTTTCTGCCCTGAATGTAAACGGGCTTAACACCCCCAAAAAAAGGCCACCCCTGAGGGAAATTAAGACATTTAAAGCTGATATTGTCTGTCTTCAAAAACATTTGAGGGGTCGAGACACACTAGACAAAACACAGAACTTCCCAATACGGTCCTACAGCTTCCCACAGAAAGAAGGCGGGTTTTTTAACAGTTTTTTTTTAGGGGTTCTTCTCCTTTTTCCCAAAACAGGGGTGGGTTTATGTCATGGGGAGGACATTATCCCCTGCCTGTGGACTGAAGTTACACCATTCCCTCTCTATCCCCCAATAAAAGGGCAATCGGAATTTTAACCTGGGGGATAACCAAATCAAAAAAGCTCAACCCCGGCACCTTATTAATGCGGAGATTTTAATATGGTCTAGATAGGAAAATAGTAGGGCTTTCCCTTCCCCCCAAAAGTGCAAAAATTAAAACTATGTTACCCCTGAGAACCTTCAACCCCCGGCAATATGCCACCCAAAAGGAAAAAGACTTCTCCTCTACTCCCCCTAAAACTCATTCTCCCGGATAGACTTCTTCCTGGTTAACAACAAGTATGGGCAATTTTTCTCAACAGAAAGGGACCAAACCTGGTCAATAACCCCCTGTTTCTTTCTTTACAACAAATTCTCTCCCCCCCCCCACTCCCCATGGAACTCAACACTTTTTTGAAGCGACTGCAATTGTAGACGGATCAGGTCCTCCTTGAACAGTACTTCACCTCAAAGCCCATGTCTATCGCTCTATCTCTGTGTGCCCCAAGCTAATCGGGGGATTTTCCCTTTAAAATTGCTTCTAGGGAAAACGAAAAGAAAGGGAAAAAAAGAAATCCCCAAAAAAATTAGGGCAGCAATGAAAAGGCAAAAAGTTTCCCTCCCCCTCAAAAATTTAGGGAATGCGTTCCCTAAGGCAACAAATTAAAACACTTACTTATTTAGATACGAAGGGCCCTTTCCCGGGAAAACTTAAAAAGGATTTTACATGAGGGCGAAACCCTCCCGGGGAAAATCCCGCCCGGGGGTCAAACAGCTCCAAGTCCGATCCCGAATTGGTCACTCACAATTAATAACCAAAGAAATAGCCCCAACACTCGTAAATTCGTTTGCTAAATAACCCGGCCTTATACAACCTCAAAGCGATCCCTCACCCACATATTGAAACCCCGGGGCTTCAATCCTTTCTAGCTCAATATCCCTTCCAAAAACCCCTTTACCCTCAATGTCCTCCTTAAAATTGGCCCCCTCCTCCCAAGAACTACGCAAGCCATCAATCAACTAAATTAAATAAATCCCCGGGGCCCCGGGCGGTTAAACAATGATCTAAAACTTTTTTCAAACCGGCCATAAATGTCCTTTGACACCTTTTTCTCCTTTCTCAATGGGCATCCCCCCCCCCCCCCCCCCCTTCCCCGGGAAAAGCTAGCGGCTACCATTGTAAAAATCCCAAAAACCCAAAAAAACTAGATCTTTTGGGGAACAAAAAGACCTATTCCACTTAATTCCCTATTAACTTAGCGAAGATTATTGCTAATAAGTTAATGGGTACTCCCCCCCTGATTGGCTCGACCAATGGGATTTACAGGGTCGGCAAGCCAGAGATGGCATTGTCGAGTTCTCAAATTTTACAATACCTTACAGGACTAAAACTCCAACGTCCTCCTTTCCTTTGTGGGAAAGTTTGACCGATTGGTTGGGCAAAATTTCCGGGGGGTCCTTTTTTAAGTTTCCTTTGGTGGGGGCCCAATTTTTCAGCAAAAAACTTTGCTATATACAACCCCCTCAGCGGCGTTTTTTCTTCAGGCTTCAGCAAAATCCCAATATCTAAATGGGACAAGACAGGATTCCCCTCTCACCCTATTTTTGATCTTGCATTGAGCCCTTGGGAGAGCTGAAGGAGGTCCCCTCCTCACTGGAGGAGCATAGCTTTTTCCATCATAAAACTAGCCTTTAAAAGCGAATGCCTTATTATGTGCAAAACCGGAGGAGCGATTCCTGCTCTATCGACATACTCCAACAATATTTTTGGAGGGGGTCCGACAATTAAATATTACTAAATTAATATTTTTACCAAAATTTATTGCCCCCCTCGAGTCCGTGCCGCCCTACGTCACTTTAATTTACTGGTCAGTTCCCCCTTGGTTTTCCTGGGGGTCAAGATATTTCCCCGACCATGACACTTTTAAAAGAAAATTGGGAAGATCTACTTTTTCCTGTTGCTGAACCTCCAATTCACCCCACCGCTCTCCTGGAGGCAGAGTTGCCTAATAAAAAAGATTCCCTTCCAATTTCTCTATGTGGGAGGGCACTTCCCTTATTATTCCCACAACCCTATTCATAGGCTCCAGTCCATATTTGTTTGCATTCAAAAATTTGGGGGGATAAAAACCCCGTTTTAAAAAAAAATACCTATATCTCCTAAAAAAACAAGGAGCATGGGGCCCTGACTTTAAAGGCGTACAATATCTCCGCCATTTTAGAACCACCGCTCTCCACTGGGAAATCTCCCCATTTTCATCACGGGCTGTATTGAAAAAGCAGTGCGCCCTTTGGGTTCAATCAAGGATCATCTCATGGCCCCGACGCTAGGGTTTTTACAACTCCCCTCCCAGGGCCCCTTGTACCAGCAACACCCTTTTCACGGGATGGGAAAAAACCACATAGCAAAAAAACATAAAGTTCGTATTTTTGTAAAAAAATATTGCCCCCCTATCGTGTTTTATGGTGCCCCTACTGGGCATTTGTTTGACCCATGGATCTCAGGAGGAGCCTGGGATAGGAACCCTTTTCAGACAAAATTTTTTAGGACATTTTTAGGATCTCTTCCAATTTCCCCACCCAATTCACAATTTTACATTACTTTCAGATTAACAGCCGTCTTTCTATTCTGACCCCCCTTCCCCCACAAATCATTACCCCCTTTTCCCCGTTTCCCGTTAGATGATCATCATCGATGAAAGGGGTTTCACCGCCCATTTTAAAACTAAAGAAAGTGGATGAGGGGGATTAAAATTGATTATTGACCAAATGGGAAAAGAGATATCTAAGTCTTTCACAGTAGAAATGGGGGAGAGCAGCAGCCTCGGTGCCAAGCACTCCAATTGCATCAACCAAACCCCTCAAGAAAGATTCACCTCGAGGGACCTCACCCCTTTAGAACGGCCCCTTATTCCCGGCACTTCCCAAAAATTGTTGGAGAGACGTGGGCAGCCCACTCTATCACATATGTGGTGGGTTTTGCCCAAGTTTAGACCTTATGGCCCGGTGGAGGATTAATCCCAAATTTTTTTTTGCCCCCCAGTTTAGTCTCACCAGGACTTCTCTGCTAACTTGGGAAATGACCCCCGTACTCCCCCCAAAAGGGGATCCCAAAATATCTTGGGAGCGCGAGATTTACTGTAGCTTTTCACTGGGAATCATCAGTTTGCCCGGACTTTGGGGGGGTTCTAAGCAAGCAACGCCCAATTCCATAGTAAATAAACCTCCTTTTATCCCCCTCACTTTCTTTTCAAAGAGAAAACAAGCTGGGAGGATGGGGAGCCTAATTTCGCGTTTGATTTTTGCAATCGAATACCAGGCCGTTCACTAGGTCCTGGGAAGTCTTTTCACAAAGCCTTTGGACTGTCTGTTTCTCTGCACCTCAACCGAGGTACTTATTTATGATACTGGAGCTTTTATGTCTTTTTTGCTTTCTTTGTCTAGTTGATGCTACATGGCTTGTTATTGTTATTGTTTTATGTTTTCATTTTGGGTTATGTCCTTTACACATTATTCATGGAAATTGTGCTTATCTATTAATAAAAAAATTAAATGATTTAAAAAAAAAAAGAAATACAGCCTACAGAGGAGAACAGTAGCTGGAAAGTGCAGGATATAGGTGATACAATGATCCTAAACTTTGTTTTCCATACTGTATACTCAGGACAGCTTCTTCTGAAAATGCAACTAGAAATTGAATTTCCCACTCAGACACCCTACCTAAATGTGTATGGTAAGTGTCTGAAATTATTTTACAACGTAGCTTTTTTAAACACGAAACCGCTCCAAATCAGTCTGCCTCATCAGGGCTCCTCAACCCTCAACACAGTCAATTGCAAAAAAGTGGCAGGCTTTTTTAATTGCAAAACAGTATAAAAAATTTATTAAAAAGTCCTATAGATACAAGACGTCAACAAATAGCAGTTTTGTTACTTGCGATTATTGTGGAAGGCATTCCATAATAGGCGGTATAATTAAAATCAGGAACATATATTCATTTGCAGTACTGCGACCGCATAGTTCTGGCCGCTCCAGCTTGGAGCACAGCAATTCCTGTCTGAAATTGACTGCCAATGTATACCATATACACTCTCCACCCCTAACCAACCCCCAAAAATAAATACAAAAACTGTTTGATCATATGTGTATAAATGTGGCCATAACAAATTTGTTACTTCTACTTCACTGATTTCTTATTTTGAGTCCTATGGAGTCAAATATATTAATGAATATGTTAACTGTAATACATGATATGCAGTACATTTGATTTCATGACTATCTGTAGGTTTTAACATGTAAAATGTATAGTGATGATCCAACAGTAAAATGTTCGAGTCGAACTTTGAGAAGTTTGATTCGAGTCGAACTCGAACTTTGAACCCCATTAAAGTCAATGGGAGAAGATGTTCAGGTTAATTTTTATACCTATACAGGTGAGGAGAAGCTGTAATTCCCATCCATAACAGTACACCAAAACTAGGCGCATTATATGCCGGGCACGACACATTGTAATGCGCCTAAAAATGATACGCTGTGCGCCTAAACTAGTAATATATTATGTGCCTCTGTTGAGCAAGCACCTAGATAGGCGCATTACATACACTACCAATGATATGCTATGTGCCGCGATTTGAGCAATGCGCCTCGATAGGCACATTACATCCACTACCAGGGATATGATATGTGCCGCGATGTTTAGGCGCATTATGTGTACTATGCCTTGTACTTTCAGGCCCACTTTACACAGATGTAATGTGCCTTAAATCTGCCATGGCGACACCAATTTTCGGACATGAAAACTATTAAAATAGCATGTTGAACGCAATGTCAAACGTGAACATTAACTCGAACGAACAGTAAGATGTTCGCTTTGGCACGAGTTCTAAAAAATCGGGAAGTTCGACTCGAACTTAACTTTTCTCAAACGGTTCAATCAACACTAAAAATGTACAAAACAGAAATTAAAGGAAAAGATTTTCAGACACATTTCAGAGCTATTTAGAATGTACTTGATCTTTGCCAGCAGTATAACAACATTGGACCATTGTTCATGTAGTTAGTCATTGGGTTTTCAATGTACTATGTATACTAGACACAAGGATATCAATAGGTTTAAATCGCAGATTAAATTTAATAGTATAATATTGATTTTGATTGTGCATTGTATGATTTGTCTTATTATGTTATGGTTTTTGTTTTCTCCATATTTTTAGTATTTCTCTATCACATGATGCTTGGCTAAAGGTGTGTTTTGGTATTTAGATGCACATGTGCAAGAAACCTTTGTGTTGAGACTAAGGGCTATATAAGGTTGAAATGCGTAAGCTACCTGTTTGTTTCGACTATGGATTTTTTAAATGTTTTCATAGATTAGATTTTAATCATATTGTATGCTAGACCTGTCTTTTTAGCTTGTAAGTTGCCGGTGGGTGTTCCCCATTGTTTATTATTTCCACAAACTTTTGGAGTGATGAGCTGGATTTTTCTACTATAGTTTAGTTTTCAATATACAGTCATGGCCAAAGTTTTGAGAATGATACAAATGTTAATTTTTACAAAGTCTACTGCATCAGGTTTTATAATGGCAATTTCCATATACTCCAGAATGTTATAAAGAGTGATCAGCTTAACAGCAATTAATTGCAAAGTCAATAGTTGCCTAGAAAATGAACTTTTTCCCCCAAAACACATTTCAACTTCATTGCAGGCCTGCCTTAAAAGGACCAGCTAACATCGTTTCAGTGATTGCTCCATTAACACAGGTGTGGGTCTTGATGAGGACAGGGCTGGAGATCAATCTGTCATGATTAAGTAAGAATCACACCACTGGACACTTTAAAAGGAGGCTGGTGCTTGGCATAAGTGTTTCTATTATGTTACCCATGGTTATCTATAAAGAAACACATGCAGTCATCATTGCACTGCACAAAACTGGCCTAACATGGAAGAGTATTGCAGCTAGAAAGATTGCACCTAAGTCAACAATCTATCGCATCATCAAGGAATTCAAGGAGAGAGGTTCTATTGTTGCCAGGGCGCCCAAGAAAGACCAGCAAGCGCCAGGACCGTCTCTTAAAAGTGTTTTGGCTTCGAAATCGGGCTACCAGCAGTGCAGAGCTTGCTCAGGAATGGCAGCAGGCAGGTGTGAGTGCATCTACATGCACTGTGAGGTGGAGACGCATGGAGCAAGGCCTGGTGTCAAGTAGGGCAGCAAAGAAGCCATTTCTCTCCAGAAAAAACATCAGGGACAGACTGATATTCTGAC
Organism: Phyllomedusa bahiana; assembly: GCA_025379985.1. Taxonomy (NCBI): domain Eukaryota; kingdom Metazoa; phylum Chordata; class Amphibia; order Anura; family Hylidae; genus Phyllomedusa; species Phyllomedusa bahiana. The sequence goes on from JAODAL010069876.1 coordinate 10,543, forward strand.
TGGGGTAAAGTCATTTTCTCTGATGAATCCCCTTTCCGAATGTTTGGAACATCTGGAAAACAGCTTGTTCGGAGAAGACAAGGTGAGCGATACCACCAGTCTTGTCTCATGCCAACTGTAAAGCATCCAGAAACCATTCATGTGTGGGGTTGCTTCTCAGCCAAGGGAATCGGCTCTCTAACAGTCTTGCCTAAAAACACATCCATGAATAAAGAATGGTACCAGAATGTCCTCCAAGAGCAACTTCTCCCAACCGTCCAAGAGCAGTTTGGTGATCAACAATGCCTTTTCCAGCATGATAGAGCACCTTGCCATAAAGCAAAGGTGAGAACTAAATGGCTCAGGGAACAAAACATAGAGATTTTGGGTCCATGGCCTGGAAACTCCCCAGATCTTAATCCCATTGAGAACTTGTGGTCAATCAAGAGACGGGTGGACAAACAAAAACCAACAAATTGTGACATAATGCAAGCATTGATTGTGCAAGAATGGACTGCTATCAGTCAGGATTTGGTCCAGAAGTTGATTGAGAGCATGCCAGGGAAAATTGCAGAGGTCCTGAAGAAGAAGGGTCAACACTGCAAATATTGACTTGCTGCATTAACTCATTCTAAGGGCTTGTTCACACGGCGTTTTGGATCCTTTTTACGGATCCGTTTTTCGCACTTGAAAAGTGCATCCGGAAAGCGGATCCGCAAAACGCAGCATTGGATACTTTATTTTGATCCGTTTTGAATGCTTTTTCACATGCGTTTTACGCATCCGCTTTTCGGATGCGTTTTCTGAAGAGGGGCTCTCTCTCTCTGTCTCAATCTGTCTCCCGCCCCCGGCTCCCATTCATTGTATCTGTCTGCTCCCATTCATTGTATGTCTCCCGCCCCCGCCTCCCATTCATTGTATTTGTCTGCTCCCATTCATTGTATGTCTCCCGCCCCGCCTCCCATTCATTGTATTTGTCTGCTCCCATTCATTGTATTTGTCTGCTCCCATTCATTGTATGTCTCCCGCCCCAGCCTCCCATTCATTGTATTTGTCTGCTCCCATTCATTGTATGTCTCCCGCCCCCGCCTCCCATTCATTGTATTGTCTGCTCCCATTCATTGTATGTCTCCCGCCCCCCGCCTCCCATTCATTGTATGTCTCCCGCCCCCGCCTCCCATTCATTGTATGTCTCCCGCCCCCGCCTCCCATTCATTGTATGTCTCTGCCCCTGGCTCCCATTCATTGTTTGTCTCTGCCCCCGGCTCCTCCGCTGTCACCGCCGCCGCTCGCCTCCTCCGCTATCACCGCCGCCGAACGCCTCCTCCGCCGCCGCACACCTGCCGCCACCGCCGCTCACCTGCCGCCGCCGCACATCTGCCGTCGCCGCCGCCGCTCACCTGCGCTGCCGCCGCCGCCCACCGCTCACCTGCGCTGCCGCCGCCGCCCACCGCTCACCTGCGCTGCCGCCCACCGCTTACCTGAGCTGCCGCCGCCGCCGCCCACCGCTCACCTGCCGCTGCCAGCTTGCCGCCACCGTCTCACCTGTGCTGCCGCCACTCACCTGCGCTGCCGCCGCCGCTCACCTGCGCTGCCCGCCCGCCGCTCACCTGCGCTCCTGCTGCCTGCTCCAGCGATCCCCGTCCATTCTCCCGTGCGCTTTTCGCATCCGCTTTCAGGATGCAAAGCGCAGCTGTTACGTACCAGGAGTGTGGAGCGCTTTTGGACAAGTGCCACAAGCGGACTCCAGTATCTCCTGTGGGCTTTCAGTTGCGTAAAACGCAATAAGAATTGACATGTCAATTCTTAAAGCGGATGCGAAAAGCGCAGTGCAGAAGAGCTCTCAAAAGCGCATCGCTGATCTCCCGTGGGAACAGCGATGCGCTTTTGCCATTCAACACAATGTTAATCACACTGACAATTGTTAGATCCGTTTTGCGGATCCGTAAAACGGATCCGTAAAACGGATCACAAAAACGCTGTGTGAACAAGCCCTAACTGTCAATAAAAGCTTTTGTTAATCATAATATGATTGCACTTGTATTTCTGTATGTGATAAAAACATCTGAAAAACACACATAAAAACCAGAGGGCAACAGATCATATGAAAATATAAGATTTGTGTCATTCTCAAAACCTTTGGCCATGACTGTACTTGCAGAGCCTTTGCACAATGCAGAGTCCTAAGAAAAAGTGTTTCGGTATTGTTGTTTTAGAGGGAATACAGGCACTTACTAAAACAGACCTATTTTATGGATAGTGTTACATAGTTACATAGTTTGTAAGGCCGAAAAAAGACAGACATCCATCCAGTTCAGCCTATTTTGCTAAAGGGTCCTCTTTAAACATTATCCTTAAAATGTGTTACTGCTTATAGTATTGTCCTATCCCTTATCCTTTCATGTACAATGAAAGTCTCTTCATTTAATGGTGTCTTACCACCCACTTACTTAGCACCCAGAGTTCAGTAATGAACATCTAATGAACCATCTCCTTTTACAAAATTGTTATCCCTTGTTTACTTCAACAACTTTTATCCTTGCTTATAAACACACGTCCTTTGTCTCACTCATCTTATTTTCCTTTTATTGTAATGTCTTGTTAGATGAAACATCTTAACTGTTTCAAAATGTGTTCCTGTGGTGTTATCACTATTATATTCAATCTTTAGTACTTGCTGTACAGCAATGGAAAATATGGTAGTGATACACAGATAAAAGATAATAATAGCATATTAAAATATGCAAGAACACATGGAAGAGATCCAAGAGGTGATATTATATGTCTACCATCTGTACATATTAATCACTACTAACAAATATTTATATCAATATGACAATCACTCAAACGGAAATAAAGAAGAACGAGGAAAATAGAGAAATGGAGTCCAATTTTATTTTGGCTGTTTGTATCTGAAGAATTGAATTAAGGTTTTATTATGTGATTACAAAAAGGGAATGTATAATCAGAAAGTGATGTATTTAAATCACATTTTTATTTTTCAGTTTTTTTGTCATATAGACTGGGGCTATAGAGCTGGAAATGGCTGTAGGACTAGATATGGCAGAGTTTTCTAATTGAAATAGTTTATTTAGAAAAGTGATTTAGTGTAATGCATACTTGTTATAACTTCCTGCGGGGATTTTGTATACCTTCTCATAATGTCCTCTAAGTGTTTCCAGGGCAGGTGAAAAAATGCTGCTTGTAGTCTGCCACAGAGTTACTAAGCAACTGTGATGATCACTGCTTGGACATATGAAGTAGGTATTTGTTAAGAAACATTAACTGAAATATTACTTGCCCTCTTTCTGCCGCAGCCTATACTTTTTGTCGCATTTTTCCCCTTGCATTCCAGGAGCCATAGCTTTTGCAATCTACATAATAATATGTTTTTTGCAGGACAAGACGCAATTTTAATGGTTCTGTTGACTATACCATGTACTGTCCTAGAAAACCGAAAAAAATAATCTAAGTAGGGTGAAATGTGAAAAAACTGTACTAGAGACATTTTTGCAAGGGGTTTTCTTTTTATGAAGTTCATTCTTAGGTATAAATAATGAATTATCATCATTCTTCAGGTCGATTTAATTTGAGTGATACCAAATATGTGGGGTTTTCATTATGTTTTAGCATTTAAAAAAAAACAAATCTATTTTCTAACTTTGCACTGTAGCACCATTTTTTGTGACTAATAACTTTTTTGTTTTTTCACCTATGAACCAGTCACGGCTCATGAGTCAGGGTTCATCTTTTGAGGGCCGAAGTGTAGTTTTCATTGGTACCATTTTGCAATACATGCAACTTTTTGATTACTTTTTGTTCCAATTTTTCAGGGACATTAAATGACCAATTAGCTGCATTTTGGGCGTTGGGAATTTTTTTTTATTCTACAGTGTTCAGCATATGGGATAAATTATGTTATATTTTACTAGACTGGACTTTTACGGATGCAATCATACCAATTATGTCTAACTTTATTATTTCTTTATTTGTAAAATGGCAAAAAGGAGGTGATTTAAACTTTAAATGTGTTTTATTTAATTTTTTTTAGTTTTACAGTTGTTCTTGACCACTAAGGGGCTACATCAGTTGAGCACTCTTTGCATTTTATAAATAATGCAAAAGGGTATACCAAGAGGGTACTTTTATTACTGACTGCCTAACCCAGGAAGTAATAGGAGCTCTAACCTGGCAGCCACAAAAGCTATAGCACTCTGCGATCTGTGTCTAAAAGGCTGTGGCATCTAAAGGCTTAAACAGCAGGGATCCCGACTCCAATCTCTGCTGTTAGCAGCAGGTGTCAGCTGTTGCACTGGTGCAGAATACTGCTGAGCAATCACTCACTCCCCTACTATTTACGAGTGGAGTGATTGTTTAGTAACAGTAACTGCACACAATTTAAAAAACAGTTCATATCAGCATGCAGAAGAGCCGCAGTGCCATACAAGTGCAAAAACACTAATTAAAAGCCACTTACACACATATTGTCCGTGAGGAGGGTGATTGTCGATATTACAACTAGAGATGGGCGGATTTCCCGAAATTCGGTTCGTTCACTTCGCCGAATTACCCGACAAAAAATAGCTTCGTTCCGAATTACTTCGGGACGAATCACGTTAAAAAACATCTATTTCCAGGCTGCACAGAGCCTGCAGGGTTGCTGTAGAACGTTGTGCCCTGCTTAAATATGAGAGGAGCTTGGTTTGGTCTTTCATACAATGTTGTGTTTTAGTATGACACGCAGATGAAATGCCGCCGCTCTTAGAATCGCTTCACTATAAAATTCCCTGGGCACTTAAGAGGGCAAAACTGACCAAAAAACTGAAGGGGGAATGTAAACCTGATAAAGTCATGGCAGCAACAGCTGGAAAAAAACAAGCTGAGGGCTCAGGGCAACATCAGTGACAGAGTGTGGAGTGCAAAATTTTCCCCCAGCAGCATGAGGTCAGAGAGTGGCACAATGGGCATTCTGGAGGTTGGCAAAAACAGGAGTAGGCCACAGAGTGGCACAAAGACCCACTGTGTGTGGCACGGCAGCAGCCCCAGCAGCAGCAAGAGGTCAGACATGGCACAATGACAGAGTGTGTAGTTCACGGCAGCAGCCACAGCAGCAGCATGAGGTCAGACAGTGGCACAATAGACACAGTGTGTAGGTCACGGCAGCAGCCACAGCAGCAGCATGAGGTCAGACAGTGGCACAATGACACAGTGTGTAGGTCACGGCAGCAGCCCCAGCAGCAGCATGAGGTCAGACTGTGGCGCAATGAGAGAGTGTGGGGGTCACGGCAGCAGCCACAGCAGCAGCATGAGGTCAGACAGGGGCACAATGACACAGTGTGTAAAGGGCACGCAGCAGCCCCATCAGCAGCATGAGGTCAGACAGTGACACAATGACACAGTGTGCAGGTCACGGCAGCAGCAGCATGAGGTCAGACAGTGGCACAATGACATTCTGGAGTGGCAAAACCAGGAGTAGGCCACAGAGTGGGACAATGACACGGTGTGTAGGGCACGGGAGCAGCCAAGCAGCAGATGAGGTCAACAGTGGCACAATGACACCTGTTAGGTCACGGCAGCGCCACAGCACAGCATGAGGGCAAAGGGCACAATACAAGTGTGTAGGTCACGGGGGGCCCCGAGCCC
>JAODAL010069877.1:0-16163 GCA_025379985.1 Phyllomedusa bahiana
AAAAGGTTTTTGGGTCAGAGGCTAACTTTTTAAAAGTCACCTTAGGAAAATGATGTGTGAGAAATCCATTGATTGGAACTATCTTAGAGGAAAAAAATATTGCCTGTCACTGTCTCATTTTTGGGGGTATAGCTCAGTGGTAGAGCATGTGACTGCTGATCAATGGTTTAATGGTTGAGAGTCAAGTTTTATCAATTATACATAGAAAGTCAACGACTGCAGGTTGCACTTCGTTGTAACTTTGGTGGCCTGAAAAGTAGAGACTGCTGCCATATATTTTGGTGCTATCTTTAAAAATGAGAATACATGTTTTCTGCTCCCAGTAAAAGTGGGGGTATAGCTCAGTGGCAGAGCATTTGACTGCAGATCAAGAGGTCCTTGGTTCAAATCCAAGTTCACCATTGGGTGAGTTTTAGGTATTGATGTCACCAAATTCTTGAAGATCTGTTTAGTATTTAGAATCAGTTAGGCATAGTAGGGAAAATGTACATTGGATACAATCAGCAACAAAATGCATAGATTTGATCCTTCACTATATCAAATAATGTATTATGATAATAGTATTAATTGAGCAACAAATCCATGAAGAGATTTAGAGTAGTGTTGAGCGATTTTTATCGACAAAGTTGAAATCGGCAAGGTTTTTATGGTGATCGAAATTTTCAGATCATGCGATAATTAAGGTTATAATCTGTGCATCATCTATTAAGACGCGCCATTTTGGGGGGCGCTTCCTGTAATTTTGGCGGCCAGCAAATCAGATTACAGAATGAGCAGGGTGAGATGTGTGTGCGACGTCATGACTGGGTTGTGTATGGTTGCGATTGGCTGGAAAAATCACATGACCTCGTATTACATAGAACAGCGTTTCCTGTTCAGCCTTAGTGTCTCTCAGCGTCTCAAAGGAATAGGACGTGCGTTCTGCCTGTGGCCAAACAGCTCAGCGAAATTAGTCTATTTCTGCACAGAGAAACCTCTACTATTAGCTGTGATCCTTCCAATTTTGTTAGATTAGAGATTTGAAAATTTTATGTAGTTAGCTAGAGAATTTTAAAGCAGCATCAAACCGCTGTAAAGTCACAGTGGGAGTGGGGTGGGGGGCGGGCCGAACACAGCAAGCTCTATCTATAAAGAACACTGGATAAAGTTCACCAAGACTTAGAGTAGACATAGCACTGCAAAAACTTTATAATAAACAGTTTGCAATTGAAATAGTTCCAGGATATTGGGCAGCCTGAACTTATATTGGATACACATCATTTCTAGAAAACTGCAGGTCTCTTTGTTAGGTGCAAAACTCCACTTTTATTATCAGTATATATTTCGATAGGTGTTCATTTTCAATTTTACCAATTCCACCTGTGTTGATATATCCACCTTGCAGTTAAATTACAAATCCAGCAATCTTGTAGTCACCCACAGGTTGCTTGTTGCCAAAAATACCGTGATCATACGAAAACATAACAGATACGTGTTTTTGACTTTTGCGCACCAGCTTTGTTCATTGACGCAGCATCCACAAAATCTTAAACAGCAATTCTATAGTCACCACAGGTGAATTGAAAGGTGAAAAAAAATACAGTGTATTATCCCGAAAACAAACAGATATGTGTTTTTTGACTTTTGGCGCACCCAGCTTTGTTCATTGACGCAGCATCCACGTAAATCTTAAAACAGCAATTCATAGTCACCACAGGTGAATTAAAAGGGTGAAAAAAATACCGTGTATTATAGAAAACATAACAGATTGTGTTTTTGACTTTTGCGCACCCAGCTTTGTTCATTGCCCGCAGCATCCACGTAAATCTAAAACAGCAATTCTATAGTCACCACAGGTTAACTGAAAGGTGCAAAAAATACTGTGTATTATAGAAAACATAACAGATACGTGTTTTTTGATTTTTGCGCACCCAGCTTTGTTCATGACGCAGCATCCACGTAAATCTTAAAACAGCAATTCTATAGTCACCACGGTGAATTGAAAGGTGCAAAAAATACCGTGTATTATACGAAAACATAAACAGATACGTGTTTTTTGACTTTTGCGCACCCAGCTTTGTTCTTTGACGCAGCATCCACGTAAATTTTTAAAACAGCAATTCAATAGTCACCACAGGTGAATTGAAAGGTGCAAAAAATACCGTGTATTATACGAAAACATAACAGAAAACGTGTTTTTGACTTTTGCGACCCAGCTTTGTTCATTGACGCAGCATCCACGTAAATCTTAAAAAAAGCAATTCTATAGTCACCACAGGTGAATTGAAAGGTGCAAAAAATGCCGTGTATTATACGAAAACATAACAGATACATGTTTTTTGACTTTTGCGCACCCAGCTTTGTTCATTGACGCAGCATCCACGTAAACCTAAAACAGCAATTCTATAGTCACCACAGGTGAATTGAAAGGTGCAAAAAAACCGGTATTATACGAAAACATAACAGATACGTGTTTTTTTGACTTTTGCACCAGTTTGTTTTGCGCACACCACGTAAATTAAACGCATTTGTCCCATGAATTAAAGGCAAAATGATTATCGCATAAAGACTTTTTACTTTCCACCCTTGTTTTAAATCATTTTTAAACAGCAAATTCTATAGTCACCACAGGTGAATTTGAAAGGTGCAAAAATACCGGTTTTACGAAAACAAAACATACAGTTTTTTGATTTTTGCGACCCAGCTTTGTTCATGACGCAGCATCCACAAATCTTAAAACAGCAATTCTATAGTCCCCACAGGGAATTGAAAGGTGAAAAAAAATACCGGGTATTATACGAAAACATAAAGATATGGTTTTTTGACTTTTGCCACCCAAATTTTGTTGATAGACACCTGCATTTAAATTTGAATCCAGAAATTTTTTGTTTTATTAGGGGGTTTTGAGAATAGCTTGGATTTCCCAATTTTTTTAATAAGAGACTTCCAAAACTATTCCATACCTTCTCAATTTTTATATTTCTGAACATGGAGCAATGCAGGTGGTAAGCGAGAAAAGGGGGGGGGTTTAGCAATGGGGGAGGGTAGAAGAAGGTCCTTTTTCCAGTGCTGGCGACAACACGCATGCCAGCGGATCTCAGTTGCAGGACCGTCAGGCCTGTCATCGCTGGGGAGGGCCCTTGAATCTAAGTAACGAAAAATCGTCCCAATCTGTCCTTCAGTGGTTAATGCAACCTGCATCTAGCAGTCTTACCTCTTCGTTCCCTCCGTCACGGCCACAAATTCTCATCAGCATCATCAGTATCCATCCAACATGAAGCAGCCCAAATGTCAACTCGTGTACGCACCACTGTGGATAATCCATTGTCTGAAGACCTCTTTGATGACCCAAAAAGCGGGTGGGGTCAGAAGGCATGTTAAGATCAAGATGGGTGATTTAAATCTGCTCTGGGCGCCAAATTCCGATGCCATCAGAGGAGGTGAAGAAGCCGGTCAATTGGCAAAAATCCCGGCGGTCGCAACGCCTTGCGTGCCCCTTGCTTGTAGCCGCACTTCTGGATGCAGAAAGTCAGGACGACCAAGTCACCTGTGTTGAATGATGATGATGATGACGACATTTTCGGATCCATCCTGGTCTATTCCGCAGAATTTGCTTGCGAAGCGCTTCATCAGTGGACGAGGAGGAAGACGATGGGGTAGTGTCAATACGGTCCCGCCACAAAAAGGGAGAGGGCGGTCGCAGAAGTCCGCTGATATGATTCCGCCAGCCACGGTCAGCGCAAACCCCGCTCCTCGCTTATCGCCGTCAAAAAGGTCCGGACCTCTCAAGCTGGGCCTTCTTTGAACAAGCCTCTGATTCACCCAGCGATGTATATGCCGCCTTTTCCGGGAAACGCATAAGTAGAGGCAAGAACCTTAAGTGGTTAACCACCACCCAAAATGTTAGTCCCATGCAGCGAATGCATGAGTTGAATGGAGGGAACACTTGGCCAAAAAAGGCCAGACCGACGCCGGGCCTCCAACCACTGTCACCCCCCTCTGTCTCCGCCTCCTCCTCCTCCGCCACCACCAAGCGTTCCTCAGCTGCCCATGTTTTCTCAGAGTCATGATCAGGGATCAGCCTCCGCTTCAGCCTCCACCGTCGCCCCAGTACCACCACACACCAAAACCATCCTACCCTTTCCTTCGCCATTTTTTCGACCTGCACCCGACAGGCCCGTCAGCAGCAGCTCTCTCCAGGTTTGGGAGCAGAAGAAACACTTTAACTCAAACCCTCCCAAAGCAAAGCCGAAAGTCGGGATTGCCAGGTTTTTGGCCTTGGAAATGTTGCCTTCCGTCGGTGGACACAGATGGGTTCCGTACGTCATGGCCTGCCTGCCCCAATCCCGATGCGAGCAGGCATTTCTTTGCAGAAAAGCCTCCTCGCCCTGGCCGCACGTGCACTAAATTTCAAGTGCATTGGTCTGCATCTTGTCCGGAAAGTCCATTGACCCCCGACAATGGGCTAGTAAGCACGCCAAACCGCTATATCTCTGTGACAGCTCACTGGTGACTGGGTGGATGTCTTGGGGGTGACGGTGGGTTCAGGCTCGCCACGCTCTTCAAAACCGCAGGAGGGCAGGGCCTTTCCCCCCAAGTCCCCCCGGGGCCATCACGTGGGCCCCGAGACACCAGGCCGAGTTGAAATTAATCTGCCTTGGCGACCGTCCACACACCGTTCAGGCGCGGTGGACGGCTCTTCGCAACGAGACCGAGCGCTGGCTGGGTGACAAGAACCTTGTGCCAGGCAAGGTGGTGTGCGATAACGGGCGAAATCTGCTGGCCGCCCTTAAGATCGGTAGGCTGGAGCACATCCCTTGCCTGGCACATGTCATGAACCTTGTCGTCCAGAAAATTCTAAAGAGCTACCCGGGTTTTGGACTGCCCTGTTTAAAAGGGCTCGAGGCGTGGGGTACGGCCCTTTGGGCCGGGTTGGGGTACCCCGTTTCCCCGTTTCCGCCCTTCCTTCTTTTTTAAATTTTTTTTCCGGGTTTCCGGCCCCCTTTTGGGGGGGTAAAACCGTTTTTTGTCTGCCCCCCGGTGGGAAAAAAAAACGCAAAATTCCCAAAATAAAGCCCAGGGTTGGGGGCCCCAAGGAAGCAACCAAACCGGGAAACAAAATTGAAAACATTCCCCTTGGAACCAAAAAAACCGAAATTGGGAAAACCTTTTCGGGGGTTTTAAACCCCAAAAATTTTTGGAAGAGGGGAAGGCGGTTAAAAAAGCCCTTTGGGGAACCCTTGGCCTTTTTTGAAAAACCACCACAAAAGGTAGTTGCGAAGATGCGGCCTTTTCAGTTTACCATTGTTGGGGGACTTAGTTTCTTGGAAACAATCCGTGGAAATTTGGAAACCCACAGGTTCCCCCGGGAAGGAGGAGGGGAACGGTAACATGCGACAACGGACCCTTTTTGTTAAATTTCCAAAGGCCCGGGGGGCCCCCCCCCCCCCCTTTGGCCTACCTCATGGGTGGGGAAGGTTTTTAAAAAGTTTTCCTTTTAAAGTTCCCTAAAAAAACGGGGGTTTTGGAACCCCCAAAAAATAGGGTCCTTCCGCTCCAAGGTTTAAAACCCAAAGGAAAAAAGGCCCTTAAGGCTACGTTAAAGGAAAAAATTTAAAGTCTTTTTTGGGGTGAACCTGGTTTGCTCCTTTTTTTAAACCAGTGGAAAAAAGTTTTGGTTTTAAAAAGGTGGGGAAGGAAAACCGGGAAATTTTTATTGAAAAAAGCAAAGTTTGAAAAAGGCCAACATCGGGGGCCTAAAAAAAATGTTGAAGTCCAAAAGGGAAAAAAACCAGGAGTTGACCCACTGGGGGGGAGGGGGAAACAATTTTCCATTTCCAGTTTTCCGGGAAAAGGCCCCTTTGGTTTTTTTGAGCCGTACCGGGGATGGGGGCTGTTTGTAAAAAAACTCCAAAAAATTTACAAAAAACAAATAGGGGGGTTTTTGGGATAGTAAAAAAATTTAACCCCCCAAAAGGGGGGCCCTTTTTAATTGTTTGTCCTTGGATTTTGGGGGTAAAAGGGCTTGCAAAAGGAGTCCCCAAAAAAGGGCCGCCCATTTTTTGAAAACCGGGAGAGAGTTGGGTTTCCCTTTGCCCCAAAAGGGAAAGGTTTTCCACCCCCTTTTTTACTGGGAGGGAGGAAAAAAATTTTTTTGGGCCCAGCCCCCCCAAAGGGGAAAATTCAAAGAAAAAATTTAGACTTCGGTTTTAAAATTCATTGTGGAAGTTTTTGGTTCATCTCGTTTTTTAAATAAAAATCCTAAAATTTGAAAAACAAAAAATTTTTAAAGGTAATTCATTTTCCATAAAACTTTTTATGCCCCCACCTACTTTTTTCCTCTGTTTTTGTTTTTCGGGTTTTTTTTAAATGTTGCACTTTAAAAAAAAATTTTTAAAAAATTTGCCCCAATTATTAAATTTTTGTTTTTTCTTGGGAAAATTTGGCGCTGCTTTTTGGCCCCTTTTCTCAAACTTTAAAATTTTAATTAAAATGTTTAAAAAAAACCAAGCGGGCCCCAAAAACCCTTTTCTTTCTGGCCCACGGGCCATTTTGGAATTTTGTAACACTTCTAAAGCATATTTAATACCATGGGCGCCCGGGAATCCGATTGGCCCCAGTATACTGCTGAAACTTATTTGGACTGACCCCTTTTTCCCCCAGCGCGGGCCGTCCCCTGATTGATTGCTTTGTATTCCGGGTTTTTGGGGTTAGTCCAATTCACGAAGGGGCCCGGGAAAAATAAAAAATTTTACGGCGCCAGTTTCCACAAAAACAGCCCACAATAGACCCCAATGAGTCAAACCGATGGGCCTCCCCAGACAAACCCTTTCCATCTAAGGGGGGCTTTTGGGACACAAAAAAAAAGATAATGGGCGGCCATAGAAACCCTTTGTCAGACTATTTTAACCCACTAAAATTGATCCCCCTGCAAATGGGAGGTCAACAAGTTTGGGGGGCGGTAAATAGGGAAAATAAGATCAGGGAAGAACTGTAAAAAGCTAAAAGCGGGGATTAGCGGGGTAGAGGACATCCCCCCAACTCCAAAGCGGGGAGTCTATTCGCCCCCTACAAAAACGGGTGAAAACCCTGCAGGTAGGGCAGAGGACGCTAAAAAACCGTAGTAGGCGCAAAAAAGGGGGCAAATTTCCCTAGGCTTGCCAGAAACATGGGGAAAGGGCCCCCCAGAGAAAGGTTTATAGAAAAAATTGCTCACAAAAAGTCCGGGTCCCATTGAATTTTAATCTAGTTTGTGGTTGAGCGGGAAAACACCGAAATTCCCAAACGAGGCCTTTGCCTCCCGGTCCCCCCACCCCCCCCTTTCCCATCTTGAAGCTCCTCAATTTATAGGGATAGGGATTTTATTTGTCCCTCCCCAGGGAAAAAGGGGGACATTGTATATAAAAACCCAGCAATTTTACCCCTTCTATCCGGACTTCACTTCTGAGGTGCAAAAAAAAGGAGGCAATTTTTTACATGTGAGGATCGTCTGGGGAGGCTGGGTTTAAAAATACTCCATGCTATACCCTTTACTAACGGGAAGTTAAACCCATCGGGACCGTACACTCTTCTTTGTAACCCCGGGAGGGGGGCCTCAGATGGTTTTAGAAAAGGAGGTCCCTGAGAATCGCTGCCCCCCCATGAAAATGTTGGTCCTGAGGCCCTCAATTTTAAAATTTTGGTTTGTTAAAGTAAATTCTTTAAAGAGGTGCTTACCTTCTCTCTGTTAGCCTATGTTTGCTTCCATTAGAGGCCCTTTTCTTTGAAAGGAGCGGAAGAAAGGGACTTTGTTTAAAAATTTTTTAGAGGGTACATCTGTAAAGCGTCTTTCTAAAACGCATTTTCTTTCGAGGACCGGGTTTTCAATTGGGGCCCGGGTTTGTGTTTCAAAAAATTTCGTTTCAAACCCATTTTCATTTTTTTGGGATTGTAAGGCTGGGGCCCAGGTTGGGTTGTTTTGGGAGCAGGGTGGGGGGGGGGCTAGGTTTAGGCGGGGTTTGGCCTATTTGGTTTGTTTGGCATTTAATCATTTGGTGAAGGGTTTTTGTGTGTTTGTGTGGGGCCCCTTTTCTAAAAATTTTGGTTTGTGTGGAAATTCTTAGTTATAAACCCAAGGGGCGGATTGTAAAAATAAGTTTTTTTTGGAAATGTCAGGGGTTTAAACTGAAAACTAAAAAAGGGCACTTGTTTTTGATTATGTTTAAAACCCACAAACCCTGGGTATTTATTTTTTTTCAAGAGACGCACCTTGGGGGGGCAAAAGTCCTAGTTTTTTAAAGGGGCCAGGATAGGGACAGCATATCTTAAAGTTTTAATTTTCTAACTAGGGCTCGGGAGTTTGGGTTGTTGAAGTAAAAAACTCTCCCATTTAAAACTACAGGATCTTCATATAGACCCTTTGGGGGAGGGTCGTGCTGTTGCATGCAAAGTAGGGGGCTCAAAAACCTTTAAGGGGGGGGGATTTTAGCCCCCGCCCCCTTTTTCACGGGGGGGTTCTGGACACCCTTAGGGCCCAAAAGTTTCAAAATACCGGGGACCCCAATTGCTCCTTTTGGGATTTTATTCCCCATTTCTAAAAAGGACAGGGAAACGTCTCCATCCTCATTTGACGCATAATAAAGGCCTTAAAAAAGTGGGCAGAACCAAGGGGCCTAAATAGAGGCTTTGGAGAGGGCCCCTGCACCCCAGAGATAGGCAATTTCTTTTTTTTCACCCCGCCTACAACTCTCTCTCCCGGCTAGTTTGGCCCCTTTGGTTTCATAAAAAAAATATTTCATAAGGGAAACCCTTTTTTAGAATACCTTTCCCGTGGGAAATCAGATCATGTGCCCCTGAAGTTTATACCCAGCTTCACCCTTGCGGGGTTTTGGGGGGAGGTTTTTGGAGACGAATCTAGATGGTTTTTGACGCCCAAAAAAAACTTTAATACATTTTCCCGGGCCCAATTTGAAACAATGAAGGGTTTAAAAGGGGCTCAAATAAACCCATGGTGGAATGGGAGGGTTCTAAGGTTTTTTAAGGGGCCATAATTTGGCCATTTGCATCATAAGAGCGACTTGGGGGGAAAAAAGAAGGAAAATTAGAGGCGAAGTTCGGAAAAGAGAAGTGGGTTTTATGTACAAAGGGCCCCCCCCCCAAAAAAACTAAGGAGACACTGTTAAAATGGCTCCGAGGGGGTTTCGTTACACTTGACAGAGTACACCAGAAGAGACCTTATGCAAAAGCAATTTAAATTTTTTTAGGGGAGAGGGAGACAAAAATGGTAGAGCACTGGGGATTTTGGCCAGAGCAAGACACCAGGGCAGTGGGGGGGCCCGGGGGGGTTTACTCACACGGAAAAAACTGCGGTTTTAGGGTTCCCCCGGGGGGAATAGTGGGAAAAATTTGCCTTTTTTACTAAAAGAACTTTACCCTCCAAATAACTTTTTGGGCAGGGAAATAACCCCCCTTTTGGACAAGATTTGATTTTAACCCCGTCTTATCCCGTGGAAAAGGTAAAAAGGACCTAGAGGCAAAACATATCAGTGGGGGCGGAAATTTGCAGGGGTATAGGGCGGTTTTGGGAAAGCATTTAAAAGCCCGGACCAGGGCCGGGGGTTTTCCCGCAGATTGGGACAAACAAAACACAGAGCAAGGAGTGGGAGGGCTAGAAAAAAATTTTTTATAGCTGCAGCTATGGGGGGTTCTTTGCCACCCTCCTTTTTCTGAGGGGGGTGATCACAAATCCAAAAAACCTGGGAGGGCCCCCCGGGCCAGTGCAGTTCTTTCAGGCCAATTTCCCTGCTTTTAAACTTTGATGCAAAGATTTTGGGTAAAGTTTTGGCAATTTAAAACTGAATGGAGTGTTTTTGTCATGGTTTTGGGGGCAGACCAATCGGGATTTCCCTGCCGGGGGAAAAACGACCCCATTTTAAACCCCGACGATTGTTTACTAAAATTGCAAGACCCCACAAAAAAAAGGAGGGATAGGGTGATCGCCCCTTAGACAACGAGGGAAAGGGTTTTTGACTCGGGGGGAGTGGGGGATTTATGGGGCATGTTTTTCCCCGGATGGGGTTTCCTTCCCCAAATTTTAAAAAAATGGTTTTCGCCTAAATTTTTCCCGCAACCCCACAGCGAGAGTCAGGGAAAACGGGCTGTTGTCTCCCCCTTTCCCCCCTTGGGAGGAGCACTAGGCGGGGGTTTCCCCCTCTCGGGGCCCCTGCCTTTTTTCCCCCATTAAAAGGAACCACTCCCTTTAAATTTTTCAATGCCCATGATAAAATTCGGGGATGGTCCCCCCTTGCGGGTCTGGAAGAAAAAATATCACTATAAGCAGGGTGACATGTTGGTATATTTTGGGGGATCCTGGGGCCCCTCTTTGGAGTGCCTTTGGAGGGCAGTGAAGTGTTTGGAGGTTTTCTCCCCCCGGGCTGAGGTAAACTGGGGGGAAAAAATTTTCCCTTTCTTTTTTTTTGTTGACGAAATTGACCCGGTTTGGTGGGCCCCTTTTCCACCCTTTAGATTGTCGGGGCATTTTTAAAAATCAAGAATTGTTATACAAACCCAAAATATTACTAAATTTAATTAGTTAAACCTTTTAGCCGGGGGATACAGCAGGTTTGGGGCTGGGGGTTAAAGACTTGGGCCAAAAACTTCCTCTTTTTCTTAAAGGGGAGAGTCCAAAATATTTAAAAAAGGTGCTGTTGCCTAAGCTTTTGGGAAACCCGTATCGGCCCCCGAGTAATTTCTTCAAAATCACATTTTAAAATCTCTGGACAAATTACTCTTCCCCCTTTTCCCGTGGGGAGGTGCTACCCCGTCTAAGCAGAGCTACACCAAAGGGCCCCAAAATGACAGAGTGGATTGCCCTTTCCAGACTTATATATTTATTATGTAGCGTTCAGTTAGCATATGTAACAAAAAAGGTTCCGAGGGCAAAAAATTTACCCGTCAGTGGTGTTGGGGGCAGGGTTGGGGGGTTCTTTTGAGGCCCCCGCCCAAAACTAAACCCAAATAGAGAGGGGAAAATTTTTTTCCAGGGTCACTAAAAACGCTGCTAATGGGGGGGCGGTTTTCTGTTGTGGCCCTTTATTTAACCCCCATGGTCAAAGCGGGGAGGACAGCGTCTGGTCTCCGTTGTTCCTTGGGTGTACAGGAAATTACCCGGGAATAATAGATTTACCAGATTATAAATTTTGGGGCACCCCCGGGTTGTGGAGGGGAAATATCTCACAC
This sequence comes from Phyllomedusa bahiana, assembly GCA_025379985.1. Taxonomy (NCBI): domain Eukaryota; kingdom Metazoa; phylum Chordata; class Amphibia; order Anura; family Hylidae; genus Phyllomedusa; species Phyllomedusa bahiana. The sequence goes on from JAODAL010069877.1 coordinate 11,197, forward strand.
AGTTATTTTAGAGATGGTCCCCCTTCTGACGTTCTCAGAGCTGCCCGTCCCCCATTTGATCTTTCCCGGGGGTCCTTTTTTAGGTTTCTTGCAGTTACGACATGGTGACCCCCCCACAAATTTGGGGCTGGGTTTATGTCCGTCTTGAATATGGGGACTGTGACAGAGGGGGGGCAAAGGTAGTTGCCTGTCTCGGGCCCCGAGGTGGAAATTGTCCCCGGGAGAGAAGTGCCACCAAGAGCTGGGTTTGGTTTGGGGGGGGGCCCAAATTTTTATTTTGTCAAACCCAAGGAAATTAGGTTTGGGGAAAGGTTGTAGTGGCTAATGTCCACCCTTATGGGGTTTGGCCCTTTCCCCCGGGAAAAGCTGCAGATGGGTGGGTTGCCCCCCCTCCCGCTCCCCATTATTTTCACCCCAGGATAAAATTTCCAAATTTTCCGGGTTTTGGGGCCGGGGGGACTTAAAACCAAAAAAAAATTTTTTGGGGGGGGTTTTTTTCCAAAAAAAAACCAAACCCCCTCCTACTCAGGGTCCCGTGCCCACCACACAGCCCCCCCATACCCAAATATTCTCACTGTTTTACTTTATGGCTTTCCCCAAAACCCTCCGGGGGACCCCAGCCCCTCCTAGCTCCACTTCTTCTACACTGCCAGGTAGCAGGCCAAAGCCCCCCATTACCTGGGGAGCCCGGCCTTTTTTATAGCCATGCCCGGGGGGGGCCCAAAAACCCCACATGGAATCGGAAAGGAAAACTGGACGCGGGAACAGCCACCCACCCTTTTGCAGCCCCCGTTCCGGGGAAGCCCAAACCCCTAAATGCCTGGACATTTCCATGCACAAACGCCTTAAATGTATTTCGACAGATTTAAAAATTGGTCCCCCCACCAAGACCACCCCTTTAGCCCTTCTAAACCGGGGGCAACTCCCCCCTGTGGCAGAGCAGGCAACTAATCCCTTTCCACTCTGTTTACAGTACCTAGAAGTATTTTAAGGCGGGGCTTCCTTTTTAAAAAAAACAGTCTCGTCTATTTTATAGACAAATTAAAGGATTGTCAGGTTCCCCACTTGCGATTTCCCCTGAAAAGGTGGCAAAGGGACATCCCGTCTTTACCGGGCTGGGGGCGCTCCCCCTGAAACCCAAAGACTTCCCGGGGCTGGCGGTTTTTTTTAGCCCCCAGAGATCAACTTTATCCAAGTTAAGTTGCTACACAGGGTTTAAACCCTTTCAAACCCGTCCCATTTCATCAGTTTCAATTTCATACCCCCAAGTTTTTTTCCCGATGTGGGGGAAAAAAGGGGAACTTTTTTCCATAAGGTATTGGGGGGTTTGGGCCCGGTTTTGCAGGAGTTTTTGGGGGGGTATTCAACAGTTTTTTTTTTTTTCCAAAATGGGTTCCCCCAAAAGGTGCTCGCCCGGAAATAGTTTTACTTGGGAAAATGGAAGATTTGATTCCAAGTAAGGCAGACCGAACCCTCTACCTGTTATTTTCTTTTTTATCTAGGAAAACCATTCAAATTAAAATTTTGGGAAAAACCCCCCCAAGGGGGCCCCTCACTGGAAAAGTGGGAAACAGTGATTAAAAGCCGAACTTTTCCCCGGTCCCAAAATTACTATGCCCCCCAAAAGGGGGTCCCCAAAAGCTTCCAACGGTTTTGGGAAAACAAACTGGACGGCAGCCCCAGACTGTGGGATTGACTGTGAGTACGGAAAGATGGGCCGGGGGCCGGCAAGTGTGGGGGCGGAGGGTGATTTGGTTGGGTGGATGTGGGGCACAAAGGCAAAAACATGATGGTTTGTTTATCCAGAAAAGGGGTCTCGAAAGATCTGGCGTTTTATCTCTTATTGTTTCTTTTCCCAATGTTTTCTTGCAGCAGTATTATACCAAGACCCAAAATTTAATGCAGTATGACCCCTTTATGTGGTTTTTTTCTAAAGGGGAATATTGTGGAAATGGGATGTAAACTTTCATTTTGATGATTATTGCATGGGGAAAACTGTATGTTTTTGGGGAAACCGATCTCACTGCAATGCCTTGGTTGTAATGTGTAAAACTGTTTTTTTCATTATGAAAAAAATTGCAAAATTCTATAAAAAACCCCCTTTTTTTAAAAAAAAAAAAAAAAAATTAAATCCAAAAAGGCCCGACGTTTCTAAATTTTTTTATGGGGTTCTTCTTTTGGCAGTGGTTCAGGGTTTCCAGAGCTAGTGCAAGGCGGGCCCCCTCAGCCCCAAAGGGTGAAAATCTTTCTGAGGCAAGTCAGGGTGTTTTGGGAAGCTGTGCCGGGAGGAAGGGTGGGGAGGGGGAAGGAGGAGGAGGGGGGAGGAGGTATTCCTGGAACCCAAACCGTCCTCCCTTTGGGAAAAGAGGTTGGCGTGGAATTTGAGGCAGATGGGGGTTGATGAGTTTGTAGTGCCCCTCCCCCCGAGGCTGGGAAAATCAAGGCTTTTTTCTTTCTTTTGAAGTGTTGGGATGCTCCACTTTTTTCCCCAACAGATCCTCGTTTTAAAGGCCACCCAAAATGAAAAAAAATTTACGGGTTCCCCCCCTTTCTGGACCCCCAAATAAAAAAAAAAAAATTTGGGGGCATTTTCCCTTTCCCCACCCACCCAAAATAGAGAGAAAAAATGCAGGAAGGGAGACCTTGTGTTTGATAAAAACTGGAGACATCTGTTGCGTTGCTTCCCCCGTTTTTTCAATGTCCCCGGGTGGAACAAGCCAGCGACGTGACAGCAGTTGGAGTGTCAAGTAGCCTTTGCGGCAGCGGACAGGCAAGGTGGCAGAACCTAAGGGGTGACCTCTGGAAAATCTTTTTTTTCCAAACTCCCAAAAAAGGCATGCAATGCGGGCCCAACAGAAAACAACCCCCAAAGAGCCAGCTTAAGTTTCAGGGGTGCACGATATCTGGGGTTTTCAACACCGTTTTTTTGTCTGTGTTCCGGACCCAATGGGATTTTCGGGGGATCCAAAATGGGGAATGGCCCGAGTGGCTCGCCACCCTTTAGAGGTTTTGTCCTGCCCAGAAAGCCCAGCGTCATATCTGAGCGGACCTTCAGCACAGCCCGGGGAGTCATTTTCAGACAAAGCATCCGGGTTTCCACAAAATAATGTGGATCGTTTGCTTTCATCAAGATGAAATCAGGCATGGATCTCTGATGATGTTGTGGCCCAAATTGCCCAGGTCACCGATTAGGGTTTTGGTCTACTTCACATTCCTCTCCCAAAAAGAAATGGTCCTCTTTGGGAAAAAATTTTTTTTTTAAAAAAGATCATTTTTTACTTTCAATTTTTAAATTTTCAATTCCCAACAAATTCATTTTTCTTTGGGTTTTTCTGTTTAGGAACTAAAAGACACCCAAAAGGGTTTTATGACCCAAAAACCAAAAATTCCATTTATCACTTAAATTTTTGAAAATTTTTCACCCTGTTTAAAAGGTTTTGGGGTCATGTTGCCCCACCCAAATTTTTTTTAAATGGCTGAGAAATCATATTTATAATTTTTTGGGGGCATTTTGCTGTGAGATAGAGAATAATCTTTGGGCCTTTGGAACGAAATGTGGGTTCTAAGTGGCATTTCTCCTTTACAATTTTAACAGGGGGCTGAGAAGTATTTTTTAAATTTTTTTGGGGCATGCTGGGTTTGAAAAGGAGCAATTTTACAGGTTCCTTTTTTAAAAAATTTTTGTTTTAATAGGCCAATTTGTTTTTAAATTTGTTTAAAGTGGCTCAGCGGGATGTTTTGAATTTTTTTTGGGGGATTTTGCTGTGACATGCGCTATACTAAGGGCCCATTATAAAAAAAGTTTTTTCTAACAGACATTTTTTCTTCACAATTGTCCAAAGTGGCTCCCCAAAGGGGGATGGTTTCTGTCAGAAACAAAGGGAAAAAGGTAAACACACTGTTAATGGGGCAAAAAAATTTTCAAAAAAGACTTGTTTTTTGCAAGATCTTTAAAATAGCTATCAATCCCCCTTTTTTTGAGACAAACCCATTTAATTTCAAAATTAAAAAAAAAAGAAACAAAAACATGGTGGGATTTTCCCTCCCATTTTTTTAAAAAATGTGTTTTTTAAAAATTAAAGGACTAAAAAAAATTTTTTGTACCCCAAATTTTGGGTGTTAAAAAATTCCCCTGAAATTTTTCAAGGGGATGGGTACAGGAAAATTTTACCCAGATGGGAGGGTTAAATTTAAAAGGACATGGGGTTTTGGAGCACGGACAGAGGGAAAAAAGTACGAGACCCTTTTCCCCCCAGAAAGTTGGTAAAAAGAGGAAAAGAAGCCAAGAATTTAAAAGGGGACCTGGGTGTAAAAGGAGCGTTTTAAACCCCCAGTTTTCCAAGTGAAGTCAATTGGTCCCCCCTCATACGGAGGGGCAAAGTGGGTTTCCCCGGGCTTGACTGTGTACTTTAGGAAGGCTTTGGGGTTTAAAACTTCCCCCTTCCCCACTCCCGCTTTAGCACGCAGTTTTCGTTTGCTGCATCATTAAAGGGGTTTTTTAAACCTTTCGTGTTAAAAAAAAAGACGGGGAAAGCCGCCCGGGCCTCACTGCACCCCCTGTAAATCCCGGGCCCCGGGGCCCTTCGTGGCCCAGGGGCAGGTTTTAGTCAATGTCCAGTGGGAAAATAAAAAGGTGGTTTTAAAGGGGTCTCCTTTTTTCCCGGGACTTTTTAAATGTGGGGGGATGCAGGTTTGGGGCTCAAAGCTGTTTGGCCCCGGGGGCAGGTTTGCTCAATGGGCAGTTAAATAAAATGGTGGTTTAAAGGGCCCCCTTTTTCCAGCCTTTTTTAAAACTGGGGGGTTTTGCAGGGTTTTTGGGGTCATGCTGTGGCCCCGGACAGGTAAGTTCCCAAGTCCCGTGAAACCTAAAAAGGTGGTTGAAAAGATCCCTTTTTCCAGGCACTTTTTTAAAACTGAGGGTTTTTGCGGGTTTTGGGGGCTTATGGGTGTGGCCCCGGACAGGTATA
>JAODAL010069878.1:0-16163 GCA_025379985.1 Phyllomedusa bahiana
TTCGGGCCCCAACGGGAAGCCTGATTAAGGGCTCATGTGTAGAGGATGAAACGCGTCAGTCTGTCCTCAATTTAGGAAAAAAACTCACTTCTACCTGAACAGGCTGCACGTCTGTCATTTTTCAGCCTTACAAACTATGTAACGTGGCAGCCATGGAGGCCTTCTTTAGGCTTGTGGCTGCCATCACCACCAGTCGGCATCCCGCAATCTCGTCACTATTGATCGGACAGGGGAATGGTGCAGCACTGCTCCTTAATCCCTAACATGCCGCAGTTGTGTGGACTGTGATATCTAGGGGCTTCAAATGCTGATGTCAGCTGTAATCCTGATCCTGGCTGCCGTTAACAACCATTACCCACCAAGTATGGACAGGCTCACTCATTCACTACTGTGCGTCCAATGTCGTTAAGGGGTTAAAGCACCTCTGGGTGTGATTAGAGGGCCTTATTTATCAAAACTGTCTAGAAGGAAGACTGTCCTTGTTGCCTGTGGCAACCAATCAGAGCCCATAGCAACCAATTAGAGCAACCAATCAGAGCCCATAGCAACCAATTAGAGCAACCAGAGCCCATAGCAACCAATTAGAGCAACCAATCAGAGCCCATAGCAACCAATTAGAGCAACCAATCAGAGCCCATAGCAACCAATTAGAGCAACCAATCAGAGCCCATAGCAACCAGAGCCCATAGCAACCAATCAGAGCTCACAGCAACCAAGCTCCTAGCAGAGTCATAACAATCAGAGCACAGCAACCAATCAGAGCCACAGCAACAGATCATGAACCAGCCCATAGCAACCAACCCATAACAACCAATCAGAGCTCACAGCAACCAATCAAAGTCATAGCAACCAATCGAGTCCCATAGCAACCAACAGACTCCTAGCAACCATCAGAGCCCATAGCAACCAATTAGAGCAACCAATCAGAGCCCATAGCAACCAGAGCCCATAGCAACCAATCAGAGCTCACAGCAACCAGAGCTCCTAGCAGAGTCCATAACCAATAAGAGCCCACAGCAACCAATCAGAGCTCACAGCAACCAGAGCTCATAGCAACCAGAGCCCATAGCAACCAGAGCCCATAACAACCAATCAGAGCTCACAGCAACCAATCAAAGTCCATAGCAACCAGAGCGAGCCCATAGCAACCAACCAGAGCTCCTAGCAACCAATCAGAGCCCATAGCAACCAATCAGCGAGCAGCTTTCATTTTCGCAGAGCAGTAAAAGACATGAAAGCTCACCTCTGGTTACTATGGGCAACGAAAGCAATTTTACTATTAGTTTTGATAAATGAGCCCCGGTGTATGAGACTTAACACGACTACAAAGTAACGTGAGCGCTGAAGCATTACGTGTGCGGGGAAGTTACACATTTCCTTTAATGCTTTATTTTCAGCTCCTCTGTCAGAACAGGGAGGTCACAATCACAGTAATAAGACGTCTGTGAGATTCCCATAAAGGGCTAAACTATTTAGCGTGCAGTCCCGCAAGTCACAGATTTGGGGCAACGCATAACAACCTCAGCTGTCCTGTGGAAGAGGAAACAATAGGAGGAGGGACGGGACGGTCTCCTCTAATCAGTAGAGGCCGCGGCTTTAACCGTTTATGGGCATCTGATAAATGCTCTTGTTTAACCCTTTCAACGCGAGCCTCTCGGATCGTCCCTGCTGTCCGAACCATGGGCCGGGTGCTGGAGCCGCAGGTCTCCTCGTATGAGTACGGTGTGTTTTAGGCTATGTTCACATGGCATTTCTTATAAGCGTGTTTGGATCTGTGTTTCAGACCCAAACCTGCATCTACCAATGTGCAGTGTGATTTCCATTGCTTTCAATGTAAAACATGCATCGGTGTTCAGACGAGTGATCGCTGATACGCGTTTACTTGCGTCTTTCCGATGCGTATTTTGGATCCGTTCAAAGAATTGACATGTCGGTTCTTGATCCGAAAGTCACAGCTATAGGGTGCGATCCTGCTGCACAGAAAACACTTTGGGTGTGCACACCTCCCAACTTTTAGAGATTGCAAAGAGGGGCACATCAGACCACGCCTCCAACCACACCCAAACAAATGACATTACACCAAGACACGCCTCTAACCCCGCCCACAAACATACAGAGCAACTTTTTAGGTAACCAAAACGGGACACGTTTTCAAGATCACAGTGTATCCAATGAAGAAATGTTAAAGGGGTTTTTCCACGATGTAATGTTGACGTAGGATCTTCCAAAATGGGTATTTAATCACTTTTCTAAATATATGTGATCACAAAAAGTGAAGCTTTAGAGTTACAGCCTTCCTTACATGCCCTTAGTTACTTAAAAGTTTGCATTAGACACAACCAGCAGCTGACAGGAGCTGATCTGGCCGCGCTTGCGTGTTTGCACTTCTTATCTGATGACAGGGAATTTGAACACTGTAGAAAGAGGTGAGGTCCGGTCCTCTATCCCCCTGATGAAACCATTTAGTTGGTGAAACATGTTGGGGAGGTCAGGCATAACATTTTAATTTGTGATTTCTCACCTCTTTCTACAGTGTTACCCGCTGCAGAGGTTCTCACAAGGAAACCTTATATGTTTTATGTCCATCGGATTAGGATGACTGTCCAAGTAAGATGTTTTGGATCCCTTATTGGAGTTAGTAAATCACTGTATATAGAAGTTTCCGCTGTTAATAGGTGGTGTTCCACCAGACTTGATAATAGAAAAGGAGTTATTCCTTCACAATTAGAAATGGATAAATTGAGAGTTTAGAAAGCAGGTTTTTAAATAGTGTGTATAGAGGTTAAGTGTTATACATAATAAAAGTTATGTTTTAGTGCTTTATGGATTGAGAACTGATAGAGTTTAAGTTTGCCTATGGCAAAATAGTAAATATAGTCTTCACGTACCCAGCTCAATTTTAAAACCATACATCATATCACTTTAGAGTTAAACACACAATTCCGAGACCTGGAAACTGGTGGCTTTTTCACGCTCATGTCCATAGTTCGGGCAGCACAAACAAGCTGACAGGTTCCATTTAATGATGAAGCCTACTTAAAGGGGCATTCCCATCACAGCAAGCGCTTCTCAAAGAACCGATCACCGTAAAGTAAGACATTTTCAAAATGCAGCTTAATAAAAATGATGTATGCTTTACCTAATACAGGCCTTTCTTGCACCTTCAACCTGCTCTCGTCTCCATGGTTACCGACCACCACCTTGTGCTTTCAATGGTGGCTGGGAACGTAGCGTTACTTTGACGTTGCCCATGACTGGGATAATAGAGACACGCATTTTTGCTCTTGTGCACGCCCTTTTTCCCCGACTTGGCCAAGCTACAGGAACTTATTCTCAGATTTTGCAAAAAAAAAAAAAAAAAAAAGGCCTGTATTAGGTAAAGCAAACTTTTTTTTAATAACCTGCATTTTGAAAATTGCTTAATTTATAGTAAGTGGCCCTTCCAGCAGCACTTGCTATCATGGGAGTTCCCCGGTAAGCTTTATTACATGCGGTATATTTTCCGCCTTTGCCCCTCCACTTTAGCAGTCATAACTTTTTAACTTTTTCTTTCGCCTGGCTGTATGAGGCCTTCTTTCTTACGGAAGAAACTATTTGTTGCCACTGTTTGGGGAGGTTTATAAATTACAGTGTCATTTATCCACAACGTTTCAGGTCGCCCTTTATCTGCGCCCTTAATCAGTGCAAAGTAGAGTACTGGTTGGCTGGGCGAGAGGCTTGAGCTGTTGCTCTAAAGAGGTAACGTTCCTCAGACTGGAGAGGTACCATGTGTGGAGACTCGCATGCCTTGGTCACTTCACGGAAATAGATTCTAAAAGACTCGTGGGAAAAGATCTGGGACTTTACATTGGCACCTATTAGCTGCAGCTGTCTGTAGATGAATAACCGGTATGGCATTTAATCCCATTCACATTGTCAGTCTTTGGCTGCCGCAATTTGACAGCAAACTGAAATGAACAAGAGCCGATGTCCCTACTTTCACACCTCACAATTTTGTAGTCTGTTTATTTCCTGAAAAGAAGTAAAAATAACATGTCCTTCGTGCATCGTCTTATCAGCTCATCTGGCGCGCTGTTATTTTTAATGTTTCTTAAGATCGTTTGATGATTATGCTCTAGTGCGTACACACTGCCGAGATTTTTAAGTCTCTCTATCATGTCTGATGAGGAACCAGTATTCTCAAATGCCTCTGATTTCCCCACTCTTCTACTATAAATCTTATCAGTGACATCGCAAGGTGACGCTATATTGATGACATTCCGTGCTACATTTGACCGATTTCTCAGCGGTAACAGGGATGGGAAATATTTTGGCGCTGGTGTGAAGCGACAAATGAGAACGTTCCCAGGAGAGAACGGTCACGATACACGGTTCAGTTTGGGACGCATTTCAGCCATTAACAATTTTCGGGAAATTTTCCATTTGGTAAACCATCGAGGCCTAATTGAAAGGTTCGCTGAAAGTCACATTTCACAGATCATAAGGACCCGAAATAAACGGCAGAGAGTTGTGAAGGCTGAAAAGCGTCCAAAATGAATATAATATAATCTGATACAGGCGCAGAAACCCGCAGAGCAGAAGGCAGGAATGTGAAGGGTCGCCGAGGATTAAATAATTTTTTTTTTTTTTTTCAGGAAAAGTGCAGATTTCCTCCTTGGGATGCATCTAGCATTCAAATTCTAAGCAGACACTGTCCAAGGACAAGAGGGGCGCTATTTCTGGAACAAAAGGGTCCTGCTTTTCAAACCTAGATAGTCTCCATAAAGTGAACCTGTCAGGTGTTTTATGCTGCTTTATCTGAAAGCAGGATGTGATAGAGGAGAGAAGCTGAACATTTATAGGGAGAAGGATTTTCTGAATAAAAAGCAGAGAAAATCCTAAATATGTATCTGAAAGTCTTGCTCAGCCCACACACAGTGACTGAACATTGCACTGAACATACAGGGAAACCGGTCAATCACTGAATGAGGCTGGCGTAAGCAGGCCTCGCTGTTTAAGGAGTCCTATCAGGGTTTTTTCTGTTTTCTATTAAAAAATCCTGCTCTAGAGCATATAAACTACATATCATCAGCTCCTCTCCTCTATCATATAACCCTATATATCACAGAGCTCCTCTCCTCTATCATATAACCCTATATATCAAGAGCTCAGCTTCTCTATCTTTAAACCCTATATATTACAGAGCTCAGCTTCTCTATCATTTTAACCTAATATATTACAGAGCTCATGCTTCTTATCATATAACCCTATATACCCACAAGAGCTCAGCTCCTCTCCTCTATCATATAACCTATATATACAGAGCTCAGCTCCTCTTTCTTATAACCTTATATCCATAGCTAAAGCTCCTCTCCCTCTATCATATAACCCTATATATCACAGAGCTCAGCTCCTTCCTCTATCATGAAACCCCTATATATCACAGAGCTCAGCTTCTCTCTGCTCATAATTTATCCTATATATCACGAGCCCAGCTTCTCTCCTTCTTCATATAACCTATATATCACAGAGCTCAGCTTCTCTCCCTCTATCATATAACCCTATATAACACAGAGCTCAGCTTCTCTCCTCTATCATATAACCCTAATATTACAGAGCTCAGCTCCTCTCCTCTATCATATAACCTATATATCACAGAGCTCAGCTCCTCTATCATATAAACCTATATATCACAGAGCTCAGCTCTCTCCTCTATCATATAACCCCTTATATATCACAGAGTTAGCTCTCTTCTATCATTACACTATATATCACAGAGCTCAGCTTCTCTTGCTCTCATATAAACCTATATATCACGAGCCCAGCTTCTCCCCTTCTATCATATAACCCTATATATCAAGAGCTCAGTTTTCTCTCTGCTCTCATATAATCAAATAATCACAGAGCTCAGCTTCCTCCTCTATCATATAACCCTATATATCACAGAGCTCAGTTCTCTTCTCCTATATAATCCTATATATCACAGAGCTCGCTCCTCTCCTCTATCATATAACCCTATATATCACAGAGCTCAGCTTCTCTCCCTCTATCCTATAACCCTATATCACCAAGCTCAACTTCTCTCCTCCATCACGTCCTGCTCGCAGATAGGGTAGTAAAGACCACCTCTCACACAAATGTATTGAATGGTATTTAAAGTGAGTTAAGATCTTTCCACCACACATATCCTACTAATACATGGGAAACCACGATTTGAAAGGCTTTATCTCCTTTGCACAATCTCTTCTTGTTATAGAGCTCCCACTACTGGGATCCCCATCAATCACCTACAGTGTAACCTGGCTTTGAGTGTTCGATTTTCCTATAGTCTCACCCACAGGTGATATGGAGCGTTACCTGAAGGCCGATCAAATCAATACCATAAGGGTGCATTCAACAAGTCAGATCCACTGCAAAATCTGCAGAGAAATTCACGCCTTACAACCTGTATGAACCAGCGCGGATTTTGTCGCCGATTTTTCATGGTCTTCTCCAATTGCCGTAAACGTAGAAAAAAAAAAATCTGCAGAAAAATCTGTGAAAAAAGTCCACACCAGTTGGTGCAAGTTTTCAGTTGCAGATTTTACAGGAGATCTGCCCTGTGTGAATGAACACAAATACATGGACTGAGAGATGCCCTCTGTAGCTGCTCTATACGCTAGCAAAAATATATACATATACAGCACTCCACCATAATGAAAAAACGGGGGCAGCAGAACCCACAGTCCTGACCGAGACCACAGTGACAGAAATGAAAAAAAAACAAAAAAAAAACACAGTGCTCCTTCCCATCAAATCATCAAAAACTTGTCCTTTCTTCACCCATGTCCAATATTATTGCAGAGCTGAAACGTTGCAAGAATAGGGGTAAAAAATGACAAGTTTTTGATTATTTGATCGGAAGGAGCGCTGTGGGCAGGGGCGTAGCTACAGGGGCGCAGTGGTAGCAGTCGCAACCGGGCCCAGCAGTCTGAGGGGGCCCAAAAGCCCTCCTGCCACATGGTGCATGGTAACTGGGGGGCCCCATTTCACTTTTCGCACCAGGGCCCAAGCGCTTTAAGTTACACCTCTGGCTGTGTTTTTTTTTTTTTCCATTTCGGGTCTATACTCTAGCTATTGCATAATTTTTGGACATGTCAGGTCTTCCAGAGTTGGGGTTCCCCTTTGCAGTTGCTCTACGCTCTAGCTAAAAAAAACCCCTCTTTTTGGCAGTAGGAGTTGAGTAGCACATGACTGCGAGACCAGACTACACAGGGTTTACTTCTAGTCTGTGGTTATGAACATGCGTGAGTCTACACAGGAGCGGTGGACAAAAAATGGAAGGGGAGTTATAATCAAAACTCTATGCAAAGTGATATAGGGAAACCTAGTAGTGAGTGTTTGATTTCACCACAGTGCCACCCATTAGTAAAATGGAGTATTGCAGGGTGTATATTAAAGGGGTAGTCTCACTACACTGATTCATCTTGCCTCATAGCACACCTACGTTTTCTACGTTTTTCGGAACACCGGCGGTGTAGAGTAGTGGGCGGATTTTTTATTCATGTCTATGGGGATGGTTGACAGATGGTTTTCATATCTGAAAACAGTCTGAAAAACAGATTGAAAAGCCCTGCTATGTGGACGTACCCTTAAAAGGGTTGTCTCACTACATTGATTCATCTTACCTCAGTTCTGTTTTCTTGGTTTCACTTTGAATTCAGGGGCGGGTTTACTGGCTTCTATTAGGCTCCAGTAGAAGACAGGTCTGCAGCTATAGCAACCAGTGCTGGCAGCCTATCAGGAGAGATTGAACAGGTCTGTAGCTATAGTGACCAGTGCTGGCAGCCTATCAGGAGAGATTGAACAGGTCTGTAGCTATAGCAACCAGCGCTGGCAGCCTATCAGGAGAGATTGAACAGGTCTGTAGCTATAGCAACCTGAGGAGCTGATGCAGCCCATACAAGAGGGGATATCTAGGAATAGGTACGACACTGTTAATGGACATATATTGCAAAGTGACTTGTTTTTTGCAAGATCTTTAATATAAAAAGCAGCAATCCTTGTAGTGAGACAACCCCTTTAAAGTCAATAGTTCATTATCTGGTGAACACGGACAGGTTAGGTCCTCCACAGTGAGGGGTGCACTTTGCAGCCGCTTTACAATCCTGTGTTCAGCAGTGGTAGGGGAGTAAGACACTAACGCAGGATCAGACTAATATCTGCAGAGGACCAGAGAATAGGAAGAGATTTTACATTGAAACTTTTTGCAATGTTGCTCTGTTTTTCAAAAAATTACTTATTGTTTAACTCATGCTCTTATGTTAAACACATTTTGTAACAATTTTTAGTTATGTTTTTGTTTTTTAAATTCTCCATATCACTTTCAATATTTAAAAAAAAAAAAAAAATCTTAAATCCTGCAGTTTTCACTTTGGCCACTAGGCCGAATAGTCTGACACTTCCTGTTCTGTAGAGAGAGATTTTCAGTGTCTCCTCATTATCAGCACAGGCAGAATTACACTGAAGGATGACACCAATGTGTATAAAAAACACAGGATCCACCAGTCACAATAGGAGATGTCACAGCTCCTCCTCTCCCCTCCCTGCACACTGACTTCTTCCCAGGTCACAAAGCCTAAAAAAAACCTCTCCTATAGAAGTCAATGGGTCTTTTATGTGCATGAAGCTGCTGTAAAGCATCTCTCTAAATGCTGTTAGAAGCAGCTCAGACAAGATGGCCGCCCCCATAATCATATACAGACAACCAAATAGAGAAATCTACAAACAGAAAATAAAAGTGCCAAAAAATAAAAGAATAAGTATCAGTGATTTGTTTTAATAAGTAGAAAAAAAAAATTGGCAACAGATTCCCTTTAACCTCTTACATAGGGTGTATGGATACGTCCTGATGCCGTTAAGCAGCTTTGTAGTGGGATTGCAGCACGATTCCGCTACACAGCAACCGGGTGTTAGCGGCTAATTGCAGCTAACACCTGGTGGTTACAGCTCGGGAGGGCGCCACCGCCCCCCACGCTCGTTAACCCCCTGAGACGCTACGGCAAAGATGGCCGCGGCGTCTAAATCAATGATCTGGACATCAGCGGTGAGATTGCCGAGTACCGATCGCTTAACATGGCAGCGGGAAGCCTTGTGAAGGCTTCCATTGCCGTCATGTTTTCTATTTCCCCACTTCTGGCCCTAGTTAGGAAGTGAGGAAACCGCCATCTTTGTACACCCTAATGCATTGTATATGCAACTCATTAGGCTGTAGAAACTATTGCGCCCCCTAGTGGTTAAGCGCCCTAGGAGGACTCAAAGCTACAGTAAAAAAAAAAAAATATATATATATATATATATATATTAAAAGTTCAAATCACCTCTCTCGCCATTTTACAAATAATAATAAAATGATAAAGGATACACATATTTGGTGTCGCTGCATCTGAAAAAGTCTGATTTATTAAAATAGAAAGAAAAAATTCCAAACATCAAAATTGTGTTTTTTTTGATGGTTTCATGTCCCATACAAATTGGAATAAAATTGGTTAAAAAAGTTGCATGTGTTCCAAACTGCTAGCAATAAAAAGTGCACTTCAGCCCGCAAAAAATGCCCCTCACTCACGATCGTAGGAGTTAGTACAAAAAAGTTATTGGTTGCAGAAAATCGCGTCGTCGTGCAAATTTAAGAAATAGAAAATGTTTTGAATTTTTTTACGGTACCAAAACATAACGGAAACCGCGTACGTTTGGCATTGGCAGATTCGTATCAACCTGTAGAATACAGAGAACATATAATTTTTTACTGAATATTGAATGCCGTAAAAGCAAAGTACTTTTTATTTTTTTTATTTTTTTTACTGTTGCCCCACCTACAATATTTTTGCAGTCTCCCAGTATATTCTATGGTAATAGGAATGACACCATTAGAAAGTACATCTTGTCCCGCAAAAAAAAAAAAAGCTCTCATACGTCTATGTAGGTGGAAAAATAAAAAAGTTATGGCTTTCAGAGGGCGGGGAGGGAAAAAATTAAAACCATATTAATGTGACCGTCCGTCAGGAAGGGGTTAAGTTCGGAGCCACATAAAGTGGTTTGCAGAAGTGTAGCCAGCCTCCAGCAACAACACTACCCTTTATAGATAGACCCGCGTTCACATGAGCTCCTTTTTCATCCATTAAGCACACAGTCATGTTTTGCTGGTTTTCGCCACATACAATTTTTTTGCTTTTGCTCTAAATTTGTACTAAATTCTTTAGGTATCCACACTGTCTACATTTGCTGCACTTCTAGTAAAGCCTGGGCTGCTCTTAACCACGAAAAAACTTTTCATCTACTTTATTACATGTACTCCAGTGCCACCTAATGGCCATAGTAGGGAAAAACAAAAACCCACAGTCTGGTGTGAAACTGAGAATTTGATTTAGGAAACTACAGATGCAAAGCAAATCCTTATCTTCTATATTAGGGCACTGCATGGATAGAATTCTATACTATGTATATTATGTCTAAGAACGTGTATAACCATCAGCACAGCCGCTTTACCAGTGATGTAGGCACAGGACATCGGGTGTCTCCCCTGCATCATCCATGAGGAGGTCAGGGAGTCCTGTATCCTGCCGGTGGCATCAAAACCATTGCAGAGCTAAATAGAGGCTGTGCCGCCTGTACCAGCCCATCAGCGTCACGCTGGTCAACTTCCGAAGCAATTGTCAAGCTTACGGAGTCCTCTTCTGGGCGGTCATATACAAAATCCAATAAAGGAAGGCCAGAAATACAGATATGTGTAGGTGACATCACAAGGGGCAGGTGCATAGTTATAGGGGGGTGCAGAGGTAGCAGTGCTTTCAGCCTGAGGGGGCCCCAAAAGCCCTTCTGACACATTAGAGGACACCAGTATTGTAAATGGCGCATGTAAATGGGGGCCCCATTTCACTTTTTGCACTAGGGCCCAAGAACTTGACGTTTCGCCTCTGACAAGGGACATATTACAGGGCCGGGAGGATGGGTAGGCAGAGGTAGGTGACCGCCTACAGGAAGGGGCGCATGGATGTATGAAGCGGCTGCCTTTAACCACATGCATGCCACGGTCAAGGTGACGTTATCTAGGCAGTTATGTAGGAGGAGGGAGCCCCCTTCCATTTCTAGATTGGCTTCCTGGCAATATAATCGGGCTGATTTGTAATCAAAAACCCGTCCCCACGGCAAAGGTCTTCAGTCGGATTTACATATGGTTTTCAGATTTGAAAACCCTCTATAAGCGACTGTAAACCTTTCACATAGACTTAAATAGAAAATCCGTGCAGTAGTCCACACTGCACGGATTTTCTGCCAGACATTGTTTTTACACCGCCGGTCGTCCGAAAAACTTAGAACAAGTTCATTCTTCCGCCTGGTTTTCGGGTGCAAGATGTACATATCAGTGGTTGAGGGGGATGGGGAATCTGCAAACTGCAGGCAGAAGCCGCCCTCCTTTACGTGCAAAAAAAGACAAGATACCGGTCAGATAATCCGACCGGTGTTTTGTCGTTGCCGTGTGAAGACGTCCTGAGGTAGCAGGGAGCCTGACGACGGCCTCCAGGCCTGCCATTTTAGAGTATGGTCACATGGCGTAATTGTGGCGCATACAGTACGGCCGCAATTACTCCGGTTGTTATGGAGTTGCGCTGATCAGCACGTACTCCCTCGACGCGGGGGGGCGGCAGCCCGCCGGCCCCATAGACTGTCATTACTCGCGGCGCGTATTTGCCGCAAGTAATTGACCATGTCACTTATCTCCCCGCACGTACAATACGTATTGAGGAGGCGTAATCCATAGTTCTCTGTGGATTGCCGTAATTTCAGCGCGCATCTCACTCGTATTAGAGCGCAAATACGACGCAAAATGCACGCCGAAATTTGACCGTGTGAACATACCCTTACTGTCCACGTTACACCTATTGCCTCGGGCGCAGTGTAACAGAAAAGGTGTAACTGTCCACTGTTCTGCTATACGATAATATTGCAGAACAGAGAACAAATAATTCCAGTTAGAATCATTAAAAGTAAAAAAAAAAGATAAAATATTTTAAACAAAAATATAAAATTTTAAAAATGTCCCTTTTCCCCCCCATTTTAAAAATAAAAAAAAAAAGATACAATTGGTAACACAGCATCCAGAAAAGTCAGATCTATTAAAACCTTCGAGATCCCTCATGGTGAGCACCATCAGAAAACACCCAGCGACAAAATTATGGTTTTTTTTGTAGGTTTGCTTTGTCTACCCGAAAATTGGAATTGAAACTCATGAGTAAGCCGCAGGTATCTGCAAAAAGCAACAACCTCACTCAGATCCATTGATGGAAAAAAAATTTAAAATGGTGGCATAAAAAATGGTAAAAGAAATGAAATTGGCATCAGAATAAAGATAAGTCAATTATACTACAACTCCAAAAAAGATGGCGCAATTGTGTTTTTTTCCCATTTCACCTGGCGAGGGAGGGCGCGACCGGATGCACTGTACGTCAGCTCAGGGCAGTGCCTGTGAAATTTTCCGGGCAGAGAGGGTTTGGATTGGGCACCATCTGCCCTATTTCCCTAAAGGATCAAATTGCCTTGCATCTAATGCTAAATTTGATCAGTTTCTGAGTGGTAATGTTGTGGATGGGAACAAAGGTTTTATATATAGGTGTCCATTTTAATGTATTAGTTAGTATAACACCATGTATGTCTTTATATTATGGCACGTAAAAGCTGCCTGTATAACCATACACTCTCTAATGTGTTAAAATGGCCGCCACATAATAAGCTTGTAGAGATAACCACCGTATAATCCAAGATGGCGCCCCCTCTGAGGTTACACCCCAGGTTCGGACATTCCTGAGCTATGGGGAGTATGCCTCAGCCAAGGATGTGACCAAATAACGACTAACAGCCAGGTCCATGTGATGCTTTCTTATCTTGCTAACCTTCAAAAGTATAAAAACCTGCCATTTTGCGAATAAAGACAGAAAGTGTATTCACACCAGCAGAGCTTGTTGTGATTTTCTTTCTCGGTGCACCTTTACCATCCTAGGCTAATTTGGATCCTCCACAAGGCTGTAGAGCCCCTTTGAGGTTCCAGCCATATTAGTAACAGAGATGAGAAATATTTGGGGTCAAACCCAAAACCCACAGCAAAGTGGAGAATGGGCCCTATCCCCCTGCGAGCTGTGCCAAAGGCTGCACCTCTGTTAGCGGTAATGTCCACCCTCCAATTTGTGAACTCCCTGGATTCCAGCAATTCTAATATCAGGCAAACGACTATATAATTGCTATTTATGAGACCAGGTCCCCAATTAGCAGCCTGAATGTTGTGCGATAGAGCGGGACCCACCGCCCCAAACCTTTATCTCACTCGTTCTACCTCACCGTCTATTGCTGCTCGGACAGCTCCATTGTTGGGGGCCCATTCCCCAGCATCATCTCTTAATTAGAATTGATTTGCGGTGGGAGGCCGGTCAATCCGTATGGGGCGCGCTGTGCGGCCATCCCAGGCTCTCTGATTGCTTTGCAGGTAAGAGGACATTGCTGCCTAATAATTTTTATTTTCTCCATGTAATGAAGGCTGCAGGGGAGGGAAGGTCACCTTGTGGCGCTGGCGCCTGGTAAATACATGGACAAAAGCAGAAGCACAAAGCATTAAAGGGAACCTGTCACATAGATTATGCCCCCCTTGCTGAGGGCAGCAGAAGCTAGTTTCAGGCATGCTGTTCCCAGCGCTGTGCCCCTTATTCTGTAAGATGCTATAGTTTTAGAGCATTTACCCCTCAAATCTTATTCCATAGTTGCTAACTTTTGAAAATGAAAAAGCAGGAGACTCTAGACGGCGGCGCGCCCATCTTTCCGGTATGCCACGCCCCCTTCAAAAAGCCACACCCACTCCACCTAACTGCCTAACGGCTTTGGAAGAAAGCCAGGTAGATTGCCCCTTTTTGCAGGTAGTAACCCCCCATACGCAGGTAGTGCCCCTTACAGGCAGGTAGATGCCCCCTTGTAGCCTAGTAGATGCCCCTCTGTTGCCAGGTAGGTGCCCCACTTTGTTAGCCAGGTAGATGCCCCCATTGTTTGCCAGCTAGTGCCCCCTCTGTTGCCAGCTAGTGCCCCCTCTGTTGCCAGCTAGTGCCCCTCTGTTGCCAGGTAGATGCCCCCATTGTTGCCAGGTAGATGCCCCCATTGTTGCCCCGGGTGATGCCCCCTCTGTTGCCAGGTAGTGCCCCCTGTGTTGCCAGGTAGTGCCCCCTGTGTTGCCAGGTAGTGCCCCCCTGTGTTGCCAGGTAGTGCCCCCCTGTTTTTGCCAGGGGGTAATGCCCCCTTCTGTTGCCAGGTAGTGCCCCCTCTGTTGCCAGGTAGATGTCCCCTCTGTTGCCAGGTAGATGTCCCCTCTGTTGCAGGTAGATGTCCCCTCTGTTGCCAGGTAGATGTCCCCTCTGTTGCTAGGTGATGCCCCATTGTTGCCAGGTAGATGCCCCCATTGTTGCCAGGTAGTGCCCCCTCTGTTGCCAAAGGGAATGCCCCCTCTGTTGCCAGGGAATGCCCCCTCTGTTTCCCGGTAGATGCCCCCATTGTTTCCAGGTAGTGCCCCCCCCCTGTTGCCCGGTAGTTGCCCCCTCTGTTGCCCGGTAGATGTCACCAAGGTTGCCAGGTTTGATGTCCCATTGTTTTCCAGGTAGTGCCCCCTCTGTTGCCAGGTAGTGCCCCCTCTGTTGCCAGGTAGTGCCCCCCCCTGTTGCCAGGTAGATGCCCCCTTGTTGCCAGGTGATGCCCCCATTGTTGCCAGGTAGAGCCCCCTCTTTTGCCAGGTAGATGCCCCCTCTGTTGCCAGGTAGATGTCCCCTCGTTGCCAGGTGACGTCCCCTCGTTGCCAGGTGGCCCCCTCTGTTCCCAGGGATGCCCCCCTCTTTCCCAGGTAGATGTCCCCTTTGCCAGGTAGGCCCCCTCTGGCCAATTGGCCCCCTTGTTGCCAGGTATCCCCCCTCTGTTGCCTTTTATCCCCCCATTGTTGCCGGGAAAGAGCCCCATTGTTCCCCAGCAGAGCCCCCCCCCTATAGCAATAAAAATAAAATAAAATAAAAAAAACCCATTTACCTCACCAGGCTCCTGGCACCCGGGCCCGCCCCGGGACATCTCCTAGCGCAGGGGAAGTGAGAGCAGCCGCGCGTCACTCCCCTGGCCGGCGTCACTTCCCCTGCCCCGTGACTGTATTTTCGGCGCAACACGGCGCCGGAAAATACAGGGGAGGGGGCGCGGGGCGATCCCCCCTGCCCCCTCCCTGCACAGCGAGACCCGGGGGGGTGAACGGGCGCAGGGGCCCGCTTCAACCCGCCTTAGGACGGCCCCGGGGGGCAAAGTACGCACTCGCAAACTTTGCGCCCGGGGCCCTTTTTTAAAAGGGACCCCCCCCGCCTGCTGGCGGCGGAAGAATCCCAACCCCCCCGGGAGGGCGGGAGGGGACCCCAAATAGCGGGACCCCCCCCAAAAACGGGAGAGTTGGCATTTTCTTATTATCCCACGGCAGTTATTACAGTTTCTACCATTCAAAGAAATGGGTTTGTCAGTTGAGGTGGGGGGGGTAGCCTCCATTGGGCCATTTTTAAAAAAAAAAGACTTTTTTAAAGGACTCTTCGGGTGAAAACTGAGATTTGAGCTTTAAATTTACACGAAAACTACAGCATTTTTCAGAAAAAGGGGCACAGCGCTGGAAACAGCGGTTGACACTGCTTGTGCTGTCCTCACGGGGGGGGCATAATCTATGTAAGGGGTTCTTTTAAAAATAGAGATTGGAGGAAGTGCATGCTTTTGGGTGGCGAGGAGCACATTTTTCCCCAACCCGGGGATGTGGGTAGGGTGGCCCGGTACAACAACCCCTAGGTAAGCAACGAAAAATTTGCAATCCAAGAAAGCAAAAAAAAATCCCCAATTTATTGGAAAATACAGAAAAAAAACCTCACACTGTGGGACAAGACAAAAAAAAAAAATTTACGCATTTTAACATTCTCAATTTCCAAAACATGGTGTAAAAGGGTCTGAAATCGTAATTGTTTTTTGGTTGTCCCCCCTACTTGTTGTTCTATCCTAAATTTTTTAAGTAAAAATAAAGTGAAAATAAAATAGAAAAAGTGGGCAAGCAAAAAACCGCTTTCGCATTTTGAACACCTACATGTAACAATCATACCTATGAGTCCTTT
>JAODAL010069879.1:0-16162 GCA_025379985.1 Phyllomedusa bahiana
ACAGCAATTCTATATTCACCACAGTGAATTGAAAGGTGCAAAAAATACCGTAGTTATTATATCAAAACATAACAGTTACGTGTTTTTTGACTTTTGCGCACCCCAGATCTGTTCATTGACGCAGCATCTACGTAAATCTTAAAACAGCAATTCTATATTCACCACAGGTGAATTGAAAGGTGCAAAAAATAACCGTTTATAATAACAAAACAAAACATTAACTGTTTTTTTGACTTTTGCACACCCAGCACTTGTTCATTGACGCAGCATCTACGTAAATCTTAAAACAGCAATTCTATATTCACCACAGGTGAATTGAAAGGTGCAAAAAATACCGTTTATTATATCAAAACATACGTGTTTTTTGACTTTTGCGCACCCAGCACTGTTCATTGACGCAGCATCTACGTAAATCTTAAAACAGCAATTCTATATTCACCACAGGTGAATTGAAAGGTGCAAAAAATACCGTTTATTATACCAAAACATAACAGATACGTGTTTTTTGGACTTTTGCCCAGTCCAGATTTGTTGATAGACACCTTGCAGTTAAATTTGAATCCAGCAATTTTGTTTTGATTAGAGGGATTTGAGAATAGCTGTGATTTGCCGTCTTTTAATAAGAGACTTTCCAAAACTATTCCATACCTTCTCAAATTTTTATATTTCTGAACATGGAGCGAAATGCAGGTGGTAAGCGAGCAAAGAGGGGGTAGAGGTACGAGAGAAGGTGCTCCTTCCAGTGCTGGCGACAACACGCATGCCAGCGGATCGTCAGTTGCAGGACCGTCAGGCCTGTCATCGCTGGGTCAGGGCCCTGTGAATCTAAGTAACGAACATCGTCGCCAATCTGTCCTTCAGTGGTTAATGCAACCTGCATCTAGCAGTCTTACCTCCTCGTCCTCGCAGTCACGGCCACAAATGTCGTCATCAGCATAATCAGCATCCGTCCAACATGAAGCAGCCCAAATGTCAACTCGTGTACCCACCACTGTGGATAATCCATTGTCTGAAGACCTCTTTGATGACAAAATGCGGTTGGGGTCAGAAGGCATTTTAAAAGATCAAGAGGATGATTTAGTCTGCTCTGACGCCCAGTTACTGATGCCATCAGAGGAGGTGAAGGAAGCCGGTCAATCGGCAAAAATCCCGGGCGGTCGGCAACGCCTTGCAGTGCCCCTTGCTTGTAGCCCGCAGCTTCTGGATGCAGAAAGTCAGGACGACCAAGTCACCTGTGTTGATGATGATGATGATGACGACATTGCGGATCCATCCTGGTCTTTTCCGCAGAATTGCTTGCGAGCGCTTCATCAGTGGACGAGGAGGAAGACGATGGGGTAGTGTCAATACGGGTCCCGCCACAAAAAGGGAGAGGGCGGTCGCAGAAGTCCGCTGATATGATTCCGCCAGCCACGGTCAGCGCAAACCCCGCTCCTCGCTTATCGCCGTCAAAAAGGTCCAGGACCTCTCAAGCCTGGCCTTCTTTGAGCAAGCCTCTGATTCACCCAGCGATGTCATATGCCGCCTTTGCCGTAAACGCATAAGTAGAGGCAAGAACCTTAAGTGGTTAACCACCACCAACATGTCTAGTCACATGCAGCGAAAGCATGAGTTGAAATGGAGGGAACACTTGGCCAAAAAAGGCCAGACCGACGCCGGGCCTCCAACCACTGTCACACCCTCTGTCTCCGCCTCCTCCTCCTCCGCCACCACCAAGCGTTCCTCAGCTGCCCATGTCTCTCAGAGTCATGATCAGGGATCAGCCTCCGCTTCAGCCTCCACCGTCGCCCGAGTACCACCAGCACCACCAGAGAACCCTTTCCTACCCCTTCTCCTTCCCCCAAGTTTTTACGACCTGAAACGCCGAAAACAGCGCCAAACTAGCAGCCACCCCTTCTTTTTCCCCATTTTTGGGGAGCAGAAGAAAACATTTTTAACCCCAAAACCCAAACCCAAACCCAAAAAGGGCCTAAAATGCCCGGGCTTTTCCCCGGGTTTTTGGGGCCTTTGGGAAAAATTTTTGCCTTTCCACGGGTGGACACAGAGGGGTTTCCGCCACATCATGGCCCCCCCCTCCCCCCAAAAACCCCAATGCCGAGCACCCATTTCTTTCCCAAAAAAGGGCCGGGTCCCGGGCCCGGGGCCCAGCCACTTTTCTTTCCTAAAATTTCAAAGGCGTTGCCCTTGCACGGGTTTTCCGCAAAAGCCCCCATCTAAACCACTGACACAGGGCCCAAGAAAAGGGCCCCGGCCAAAAGGCCCCCTATATCTCTGTGACGGGTTTCACGGGGTTGAGCGGGTTTGGATTCTCGGGGGGGACGGGGGGCCTTCTCAGGCTCGGCGAAACCGCCCCTTCAAAACCGAAAGGGAGGGTTTAAGGGCCCCTTTTTTTCCCCCAAGGCCCCTCGGGTGGCAAAAACTTTTCCCAGAACACCGGGCCCCCATTTAAAAAAAAAATCTCCCCTTGGAGACCGTCCACCCCACGGGTCAGGAGCGGGGACGCTCTAACAAACAGCCCGAGCCCCTGGCGGGGTGACAAAACCCCTTGGTGCCGGGAAAAGGGGGTTTTCAAAAAGGGGCCCAAAAATTCTGCTGGCCCCCCCTTAAAAGATCGGTGGGGGGGGAGCAAAATTCCCTTGCCCCCCCAAAAATTCTTTAAACCCTTTGCCCGCCCCAAAATTTTTCCTAAAATCTACCCGGGCCCTGGAATGCCTGCGGGAAAAGGGCTCGGGGCCCTGAGTTCCGATTTTCCCCCCCCTTTCCCGGCCCCCCGCTTCGCCCCTTCCTGTTTTCCCGTTGCAGCGTCAGCTGGCCCCCTCCCCGAAAACCCGTCTCATTTTTTGACGGGGCAACACGCGGGGAAATCCACCCTCCCCATGCTCCGGGATTTTTCCAGCACCCGAAATTTCCTTTAAGGGCGGGAAAACCAATTTAAAAACATGGCCTGACCAAGCACGGTACGGCCCTTTCCGGGGTTTTTTTGAACCACCGAAAAGGGGAAAGGCAGGGGAAAGAGTCTGCCCCATCCTTCCCTTTTTGAAGAAGCCCCCAAAAAATGTCGGGCGGAAAATTTGCCCTTGTCAGCATGACATTGTGGTGATTTTAGTTTCGGGAAACATCGTTGGGACACTCAAAAAACAACAGGCCCCCCCGCCACGCGGAGGAGGAGAGGGACAAAAAAGGGGACAGGGAACCCTTTTTCTCCCTAAAATTTCCAAAAGGGCCCCACTTTTTTAAACAATTTTTCACATCGGCCCTTCTTTAAGGCAGGGGTTTTCCGGCCCCGAGCTAGGCAAGGGGGGCGAAACACCCTTTTCGGGGTTGCATCATCTCAGGCAAGCAGGGCGTTTTTAAAAGCGGGCCCGAGGCAGCGGAGGAGGAGGGGAGGAGGGGAGGTTTTTCCCAAAACACCGATGTTTACCGACTTTCCCCGCCGGGAAAAAGGGGTTTGGCGCGAATTTGAGGCGGGGGGAGGAAATGGGGAAAAACTTTTTTGCTAGTCCCCCTCGCCCCAAAGGGTTTTTGGGAAAATCAAGGGCCCCCATTCTCACTTTAGTGCTTGATGCTCCATTTCCCTCCAACAGGGATCCTCGCTTTAAAGGGGAAACAAAATGAACAACAGTTACGGGGTGGCCCCCCCCCCCGGGAAATCCCCGGAAAAAAAACAAAAATCAGCATTTTTCCTTCCACCCCCCCCAAAAATAAGAGTAAAATGAAAGGAAAAAAATGGAGCCCTTTGCTGATTGATCAACGGGAGACCATTTTGGTTTGCGTCTGTTTTAAACTTTCCCCCCCAAATGTCAGGGTGGAAAAACCCATAAAGCGACGTAAACGGGAAAGTAGGGGTCCCCAATTTCCCCGGAAGGGGCAGCAGCGGGCAAGGGGCAGAAGCCTAAGGGGAACCCCCTGGAAAATCTTTGTTTTACCACCTCACCAACCATCCCAAGGCCAGGGCACACATCCAACACACAGAGTTTTACCCTTTAAATCAAAAGGGGCAAAACTATCTGGGGTCCCCAAAAACCCCATGTTTTTGCATGTGTTTTTTTCCCCCACCCAAAAGACTTTTTTTTGGTAAACCCCAAAATTTGGGCGAAAAGCCCCCGAGCTGGCTCGTCACGCCAAAGAGGTTTTTGTCCCCGCCCAGCAGCCAGCCCTCATATCTGAGCGGGAACCTTCAGCACACTGGAAGGGGTTTTATTAAAAGACAAACGCATCCCCCCATTTCCCCCAGAAATGTGGAATTTGTTTTGAATTTCATCAAGATGAAATTTAGGCATGGAATCCCCTGATGAAATTTTTTGGCCCCCCAATTTTCCGAGGGGGCCCCCCCCCATTAGTTGCCATTTCTTTCTTCCAAAATTTCCTTTTTTAAACAGAAAAGGTTCCCTCTTTAAAACTTTTTTTTAAAAATGAACCAATTTTTTTTACCCGCAATTTTTATTCTCTTTTCCCCAAAGTTTTTATATTTCTGTTTTTTCTGTGAGGAGGGCTGTAAAAAAAACAGCAAGGTTTTTTATGACAACACCGTTTTTTCCCCTTAAATCACTTTATCCTTTAAAAGTTTTTTCCAAATTTTCAATGGTTTTTTTAGGGCATGTAGGCCCGTAGATACAGCAATAAATTTATGGTTTCCCTTTGTAACAGAAAATGTGGCTTCTAATGGCAAATTTTTCCCCCCTCACAATTTTTTAAAACCCCTGGCTGAGAAGTCCCTTTTTTTTAATTTTTTTGGGTCATGCGGGTTTGAAAAGCAAACAATACTACAAGTTCCCCATTTTTAAAAAAAAAAGTTGTTTTTTTAACAAATTTTTCCCTTCCCCAATTGAAACCAAAATTTTCTTAAGGGTCCCCTGCATTTTAATTTTTTTTTTTGGGGTTTTTTCTGTACATCAGCTATCTACAAAGGGCCTATTTTAAAAAATTTTTGGGTTTTTAACAAACCCTTTTTTTTCCCTTCCCCAAAAATTTTCAAGAAATGGGTCAAGGGTGAAAGGTGCTTGGGCAGAAAAACCCGGAATAGGTTTTGACACTGTTAAGGGGCACATATTGCAAAATGACTTGGGTTTTTTTAAGATCTTTTAAAATAGCTATCAATCCCTGTATTGAGACAACCCATTTAAAACAATGGGAAAAAAAAAGAAACAAAAAAAATGGTTGGGTTCCAACCAAAAATTAAAAAAAAGTTTTTTTTTCCTAGAATTAAAGTACAAAAAACTTTCAATTTACAAAATAGCTGTTTAAAAAAAAAACCCCCCCTGAATTGTACAAGGGAAAGGGACAGGAAAAAAAATTTAACAGATGTAAAGGGTTTTAAAAGGACCCCTGGAGTTTTTGGGGCCAAAGGACAGAAAAACAAAGTACAGAGAAACCCCCTTTTCCTTTCCCGCACGTTGAGTAAAAAAAGGAAAAAAAAGAATGCCAAGATAAAGGGGGACCTGGGGGTAACAGGGGGCGTTTAAAACCCCCAGTAAAATTTCCCCAAATGAAGCTCAAATTTGGGCCACACTTTAAATGGAGGGGGAAACGCTAAACCCCGGTATTGGGCTGGGGGAAAAAAAGGAAGGCTGGGGGTTTTCACACCTTTTTCCCCTTCCGCACTCCCGCTTCACAGACAAATTTTTTGTTTTTCCCGCGCAACCCGGGGGATTTTTAAAACGCGTGGTTTTAAAAGATTTACGGGCCCCCAGCCCGGGCTTTCACCGCACCCCCCAAAATCCGGGGCCCCGGGTTTAAAGCCTTTGGGGGGGCCCCAGGACCCGGTAAAAGTCCAAAAATCCCCCCGGTTTTAAATAAAAAGGTGGTTTTAAAGACCCCCTTTTTCCCCGGGACTTTTTAAATTGGGGTCATGCAAAGGGTTTTTGGGGGTTCCCTGGGGTGGCCCCCGGACCCGGGATAGTCCCAAAGCCAGTTCCCAAATTAAAATGTGGGTTTAAAAAACCCCCTTTTTTTGGCACTTTTTTTAAATTTGGGGGGGTCCCTGCCCGGTTTTGGGGCCCCTGCTGGGGCCCCCGGACAGGGATTAAATCAATTTTCCATTTTAAAATAAAAAAGGTTTTTTTTGAAAAAACTCCCCTTTTTTTTGGGCCCTTTTAAAATTTGGGGGGCCCCCAAAGCAAAAGGGTTTTGGGGGCCCCATGCTGGGGCCCAGGACAGGGAAAAGTCAAAGTCCAGTGAAACTAAAAAAAGGTGGGTTTAAAGAAATCCTTTTTCCCGGGACCCTTTTTTTAAATGTGGGGGTCCCTGCAGGTTTTTGGGGGTAAAACTTTTGGCCCAGGACAAGGTAAATCAATGTCCAGTTTTTAACTTAAAAGGTGGTTTAAAGACCCCCCTTTTTTTTTGCAAATTTTTAAATGGGGGGGGGTCCAAAAAAGGTTTTTGGGGTCAAGCTGTGGGGCCCCCAAAAGATATAGGTTTAATGTTTCCCTTTTTAAATAAAATGGTGGTTTTAAAGACCCCCTTTTTCCGGCCCTTTTTAAATGTGGGGGTAAATGCGGGTTTGGGGCCATGCTGGGCCCAGGACAGGTATAGTCCAATTCCAGTTCAACTAAAAGGGTGGTTTAAAAGACTCCTTTTTCCCGGCCACTTTTTAAATGTGGGGTCATGCATTTGGGGATCATCTGTGGCCCAAGACAGGTATAGTCAATGCCCCATTAAAATAAAATGGTGGTTGAAAGCCCTCCTTTTTTCCCCCGCCTTTTTTAAAATGGGGGTCAGCGGTTTTGGGGCTCATGCGTGGCCCCGGAAGGGTAAGTCAATGCCAGTGAAACAAAAAGGGGGTTGAAAGACCCCTTTTTTTTCCGGCATTTTTTAAATGTGGGGGGTTAAAATGCGGGGTTTGGGCTCATGCTGGGGCCCCGGGAACAGGTATAGCCCCCAATGTCCAGTGAAACTAAAATTGGGTTTTAAAGACCCTTTTTTTTTCCGGAAACTTTTTTTTTTGGGGGGGTTTTCCATCCCGGTTTTTGGGGCTAAATGTTTCCCTTTCCCCGGCCCAGGGATTTTTAATGTCCATTTCAATAACATGATTTTTTTCAAATCATACTGCCTCGGGCCCCATTTTTTTTAATTTGGGGGTTGAGCGGGTTTTTAAAGGGTCCAGGCTGTGGACAAGACAGGGATGGGAAATTTTGGCCCTGGGGGCCCTTTTTTTTTCTGTGACTTTTTTAACCAAGTGGGTTGCCTAAGATGTAAAAACTATCCTTTTGACGTTTTTTGGATTTTTTAATTTTCAGCTTCTCCACCCTTTGTTTGGGTGAAAAAGAAGGTTTTTTGTTGCCCCCCCATAAAATTTTTAAATTTCATCCGCAAAATGGGTGCTCACAAATCGAAAAACCTTATCGATAGCGGCCGACAAATCGCCTTTTCGATCGATCTCGTAGCCAAGGGAAAAATCGCTCAACACAAAACAATAACACTTTGTAAAAAAGTTAAAAAAGATAACTTATTCCCTGAGGGGTTTTCCCCAGACAAACCCCTCAGGCATTGGAGTTTTTCCCCTTTTTAATTTTTTTTTTTCGGGAAGGGGGGGAAAGTTTCTGTGGGAAATTTGCCCCCGGGCCCTTGCCCCCGTAACAAAAAAAAGGCTTTTTCCCTTAGTGGGAAACCCCCTTCTGGGCCTTAGTTTCCCATGCTTCCCATTTTGTTTTGGGGGCTCTTTTTCCAAATGAAAAGGGGGTGGGGGATATTTTTTTTTTTAGGGGAGAAAGAAGGTAAACGGGGGGAAGACACAGAGGGGCTATCACGCTTGTTTTTTCCCCTTAAAACGTCCCCTCCCAACCCTTTCAAATCTTTTCCGGACTACCAACCCCAGGGCCTTTTTTCAAAAAATGAAAGGGTTTGGGGAAAATAGCTGCCCCCCGGGGCCCAACCCCAATGGGCCCCGGGTCGGGAGCGGGGTTTTTTAAACGCGGGGCCCGGGGGCGTTGCAAGGGGTCCCCAAAAACCCCTTCCGGGGCCCCGGGGCCCCCTTTGGGTGTTTTTTTTTGGGCTCAGAAAGGGGGGGGTTTTTCACACGGCTTTTTTCCACGCCCAAAGAATTTGCGGTTTTCAAAGGGGGGGAACTGTCACTTCCCCCTTCCCCCAGCGTACAAAAACCATGGGATTGTAACCCCGAGAAAAAACGACAGGGTTAAATCATAGTTTCCTTTTAGAGACATATTAAAGCGCAAATAAAACCAAAAAAACCACCCCCCGCAATTATCCCCAATTTTGGAACGAAACCCTTTTGCCCTGGCTGCAGCGAAAAAACCCCGAACAAAAACCCTGACAAATAAGGGTTAAAAAAAAAATTTAAATTTCCCCAAAATCCCTTTTCACCCCCAAACCCCCCACCCTTGTTTTTTTACAGTGTAAATGACGAAAAAGGCAGGTTTTATGTTTAGGGGACAAAAAAAATGGGGGCAATATTGGGGGATTGTTTTGTTTTCACAATATATACACATATGTAAAATAAAAACAGTAATATATAAAAAATATATATATATAATATAAATATATAAAACACCACACAATATAAATATATTAACATAACCCCACACACACATAATATAAAAATTATATATATATATAAAAAATAAATATATATATATATATATATATTTTAAAATATAAAATATAAAATATATAAAATAAAATTTGAAAACCCCGCGCGGGGAAAGGGTCTACAAGGGAGAAAAAATTCCCACCATTTTTCCCA
The DNA here is from genome assembly GCA_025379985.1 of Phyllomedusa bahiana. NCBI lineage: Eukaryota > Metazoa > Chordata > Amphibia > Anura > Hylidae > Phyllomedusa > Phyllomedusa bahiana. The sequence continues at coordinate 8,699 of JAODAL010069879.1, forward strand.
AAAACATATTTTTCCCTGGGGGGTCCCGGGACCCCCAGCCCCCAAAAAAAAGCACCCCTTGGGTTTGGAGTGTAACCCCGTTGAAAAAATAATTCGACAGTACAAACGCCCGACCTATTTTTAAATCCGTTAGAAACGGCTACCGGGCCAAACCCCCGGGGGTTGGGCCCTTTTTCTTTGGGGAGAAAGCAAAAAAGCAAGGGGGGTTTTAAATTCCCCCAATGGCCCCAAAACCCCCAAAGGTTTTCCCCTGGCTCCCATAAAAGGCCCAGCATTTAAGCTGACTGGGCGTCGGGGTTTGTACCTCCATTCCTCCCTTTTCCGGGGCGGGGAGGTTTTCACACGGGGGAAAACCCCTTTTTTAAAGGAAACCAAAAAGGGTTTGATAGTGGGGAAAACTACCCCATTTTTTAGAAAGCGCTCAAAACGACCCAAACCCTTTTTTGTTTTTGTTGTTGCTGTGCATTTAGCCATCGGTTTTTGTTCTGCGGTTTAAAAAAAACCCCAACGACCAAGCAGCCGTTTGTCCCTGACTTCGGGCCTCTTTCTCACCCCCGAAAAACCCCATGCGGGATCCCAAGCTGGCAAAACTAAACACATGGTGGGGGTTTGCTAGGGGCTTTTTAAAAGGGAAAACCTTCTCTTAAAAAAACAGGAAAGCGAAAAGTGATTTCCAATATATGTTCTGGAAATAAAGCGGCAACAGTGCAACCAGCGGAGACCCCCAAAAAGGATAAATTTGGTGAAGAAATTTAATACGGGGTTTAAAACACCAACCCCCAAACTAATGGCCGCAAGCCAACAAAAGGGCCCCAAACCGGGGAGCCCGGGTGGGGGCCCCTCAACAAGACCAACCCCCTTTTTTGTTTGGGAGACACCCCAAAGGCGGGCCCTTTAAAGAAAAAACAACGGGAAAAACCGGGGGCCTCAAACACCCAGCACTCCGGGTTTTCCTGACTCAAGCCCAAAGGGGGCAAAAGGGCCCTCCATCCCCCGTCAATTTGGGTTTTGTGAAAAGTGCTACACAAAAATCCCCCAAAAGATGATGACGTGGGGGGGGCTTTCCCGGGAAACCTTTTCAAAGAGGATCGCAGAGAGGAGCACCCCTTTTTGGACCAGGGGGCCCCTGACGCCCCGGGCCCCCCTTTTTTTACTAAACGAGCCAAAAAAGGCCTACTTGGGACCTGAGACTGAAGACGCCAAGGATTTTACACCGGCAAAAAGGGGGAGATCCTACCCGACTGGGGGTTACTCTGGCGGCCCGGGGCCCAGAGATTTTTTCACGCCTTTGGGGGGTTTTGATCCCCCCCAAAGCCAGGGTCGGTTCCCCAGATTTAATTTACCTCTCCCACCCACCAACAAGTGGCTGCAAACCCCCAACGCTTTTCAGCTGTCCCCCGGGGGGAAAGGGGGCCCGGGCGTCTGTGCCACTTCCTTTCCCCCGCCCAAACCCCTGGGATTCCCCGCGGTGGTTTTGGGGGACAAAGGACCCCCCAAAAAAACCTGGGCGAAACTTTTTCCCCCAATTTTGGAGCGGGATAGTGCCACCAGGGGTTTTTCCCCCAAGGACTGCATCCACCCCCGGGGGTCAGCATGGGGTAAAAACTGGGCCCCCCGTCCCCCCAAAAAAGGGAAACCAAAGGCCCCGGGGGGGGGGATTTCCCGGGGGGGTGAGAAGGGGGGAAGGTTTTTTCCAACCCCCAAAAAAGACCCGCTCCCTTTCCCCAAACCCCGGGGGCCCCCCCTCATCGCTGGGGATGCCAAAGGATTTGGGCACATCCCCCCGAAAAGGGGTCCCCCCTTTTGGGGGGAAACCCCGGACATGGTAAAAGGTACTCCAAATTTTAAGCAAGGCCTTTTTTACACCACCACATTGAACTGGGGGGGAAAAACGGCGGGGGAAAGCACCATTAAAATCAAGGGCACACCCTACAAAGCCCCAAATAACCCCCGGAAGTTTGGGAACCCCTGGTGCAAAACCAGGCTGGTGGGCCCCAGACCAACTCCGGGCCCCCCGTATAGGGTGATTTTGTGTATCCGGGGCAACCCCGGGAAAAACCCAACCCCCGGTAACCTTTACCCCAAAAAAACCCCCTGCGGGCCCCCCCACACATGAGGGGGCTGTCGTTGCGAAACCTACCCCCCCAGTAAAAACAAGCTGTGATTTTTCCCCCCTTCTGGGATTTGTGGGAAATAAAAATTGGGGGCCCCTATCCCGTGTTAAAAGGGGGAATGGTCTGCACCGGACCAAAGGGGCCCGATGGGGTTTTTCCCCCTTTTGTCCTGGCTTTGGGGAAACCCCCAGGAAAGCCCTGAGCTAAAGTTTTTTCCCCCTTGCCCCGGGATCCAGGGGGAACTTTGGGACGGAGCAGCGTAAGGGGAACCCCCAAAATTTGGGGCATGCCTGGAAAAAATGTTTAAGGGAATAGATTGGGAAACCCCCCGGGAAAAGGGGGAAGTTTTTGGTTTTTCCCTCATTTTTTTTGGTCAAAAAACAATAAAGCGTTCTGGGTAAAAAAGAACCCCCCAAACCCAAGGGAAAAACAGTTTGGGGGTGCCCCGGTAACCATGTTCCCCCAGGGGTTTTTTGGGGCTGGCCCACTCCCCCCTTGGGTTGGGGGGCCTTTGGGGGGAAAAAGACCCGGGGAAAAGAGGGGGAGCCCAAATTTTTTTTTGGCCCCCGGAAAAAATTTAAAAGGGCCCAAAAGAGGAATTTCTGGCCGTCCCCGCCCAGAGTGTCCCAAAAATTTTTCCCCCCAGGCCCCCCTTTTCGGAGCACCCTAATTCCTCTTTCCAAAAATAGGGGGTTCCCCCTTTTTTAGAGGAAACGGGCCCTGGACCCCGGTAGGAAAAAACCCCTCCCTAATGGGGGAGAAGGAAAGGGCAACCCCAAACACAATCTTTTGTGGGGGTCCCAAATACCCCCACTCCTATCCCTCCGAGGGCCATCCCCCCAAAGGAAAAAACCCCCTCCAAAGAATAGGGAAGGAAAATTTTTCCAAATGTTTTCCCCCCAAAGGGGATCCCGAAAAAGGGGAAAAACTAACAGACCCCGGGGAAACCCCCTTTATTCCAAGGTGCCAAGGAACTCTTCCGTCTACTTAAAAATTACACATCTCCTTTTCCCCAGTATATCATCCCCCGACCCCATGGTCCCCGGTGGAAAAAGGGTTTAATAAAAAAACCCCAAAAGCGATGCTTCCCGGGAAATGGTAGATAAGGATGGGAAAAAGAAAAGGGGGGCCGAACCCTTTCCCAAAACCCCAGTTTTCCCGGGAAAGGGGAATTTCCCCCCAGCCTCCCCCAGTGAATTTTTTTCCCCTTTGAGCTCCGGGATGGTAGACATCCCCGGGGGTCCTTGGGCATACCAAGGAACCCTTGGGGAAACAGGAAAAATACCCCCCAAAGGAGTGTCATTTTAGCAAAATTTGCCTGAAAATTTTCAGGGGCAAGGGTTGGGGGGCCGTTTCTACCCATAGTAAAAGGGAAACCTGCAGCAAAGGGGCAAAAAACCCAGGGCCCGAGTATACAACAGGTCGGCCCCAAAGGGGCCAAAAGGGGTTTTCAAACCAAAGGGGACCCGGGGACTATACTTGTTAAACCCCCGGTCCGAAAGCCCAAATTTTTTCCCCGGGGGGGAAGTGGCCCGGGCCCCCCCATGAGATTAAAAGGGGCGGGGTCAGGGGAGGGGTAAAAATTTTTAAGGTCTTTTCCCGCCCCCGGGGGAAAAGGGAAAACCCTTTTCAAATTTATCATGTCCAAAATTAATTAAGCCCTGGAAGGAACCCCCCAAAGTCCCCGGTGGCGGGGCAGAAAAGCATAGGGGGCCCCCAAAGGGGAAAAGTTTTTCCACCGGGCCCCCTTTTCTCTGAGCCCTTGCCCCAAGGGACAGCGGGGAGGAAAATAGGAGTTTTCCCACAAAGGGAAACACAAGTTTTTTCCGGGAAATGGGCCCGGTGGAAATGAAGTCATTTTACATGACATTTTGTCCCCAGAAAACCCGGGCCCGAAAGGTACTTTTGGAAAGGCCCCTAAAGGTCCTGAGGGGCCCCGAGGCCCCAACGATTGCTGAGGAAGTTGAAAAAAAAGCAAAGCCCCTTTGGGGTTAAAAAAGGGCCCAAAGTGGGGGGTCCGGGCCCCATATTTTCATACCGAAACCTGATGTGGGGCTTTTCGATTTCCCCCAAAAGATTTTCGCAAAACTCAATGAACAAACCAAAATTTTAAAGCCTTTCCAATGCCCCGGGTGGGTTTGTTTTGGGGCGAGGGGGGCTAGGACCCCGCCCAAAGGGAAAATTAAAAACAATTTTGACCCGACCAAGGGTAAAATTTGGGAGGTGGCCCCCCCACAAAGGAAGCAAAAGGGGGGAAAAAAATGCTTTTTTTCCACCCCAGATGGACCCCTTTCCCTTAATTGTCCCCCTTTTTGGCCCCACAAAGGGCTCCGGCCCCCAAATTTCCCGAGGAAGAGGACGCATCCCCGCCCGCCCATAAAAATTGCGGGGGCATATTTGGATGATGTTTTGGGTAAAATTTTTAAAAGGGGAAAAAAATGGGGAAACTCCACCTTTCCCAAGTACAAAGGGCCTCCCCTTAAAAGCCAAAAGGGCAAAACATGGTTAACTGCCCAAACCCCAATAAGTTGCCAAGGGCTAGAGGAGGCCGCTATCTAGGCTATGACACGGGAGGGGGGTCATCAAGCCCCCCGATGGAAAAAACTTTAAACAATAAGGGGAAATTTGGGCCCCCAAACCCTTTCCAAAAACCCCCAGGTCAAGGGGTTTTCTTTGGGATCCGCAGGTTTCTTAAAAGGAAAAATTTTTTTGCCCAACTTTGCTTCCCCCTAGCAACCCCTTTTTTACAGATCTAAAAAAAGGGGTTCCCCCAATCCACTAAGGTCAAGGGGGGAAAACCCCGGGGGCCCAACCCCCTTTTTAAAAAAACTGGGAAAAAGGTTTTCCTGGGAAGAGACCAAGTGCTCATTGGCCAAACTTCCCCAAAAGGGAATTTTTTTGGGCCAGGCAGACGCCCCCCGAGGGGGGGGGGGGGGTTGGGGATTAGGGGCCCCGTCCCCCGTCAAAAGGGAAATGGGTTTAGGGAGAAAAAAACCCCGATAAGGGGACCTCAGCCGGGAAAAGTCAGCGGCCCCAGAAAAATTAAGCCATAGTAAAAGAGAAACCCCGGCCAAATTTAAATGGGCTATTAGGCAAAATGCGCTAAATACCTGAATAGGGAGACCCTTTAAAAATAATCACGGAAACCAAAATTTACCTCTAAAGTGGATCCACAAAACAAAGGAAAAAATGCAAGGGTCACCCCCCGGTTTGGGTTTCCCGGCCCCAAAAGGGGCTTTAAATTTTCTGTAAAAACATCGCCCCATGTCACCAAAAAAAAACAAATCGGAATTTCACTGTCGCGGGTGGGTTTAAATTTAAAGGGGAAAAAGGCTCCGCCCCACAGGTCGAGCAAAGGGGGGGAAAATGTAAGGCCCGCAGCTGGGAAAAGGGCAAAAAAGGGAGTATATAAACCCAGCCAGGTTTTTTGGGGCAAAATTCTTTGGGATTTCCCGGGAGGGGGAAAACCACCAAGATAAGGGAGCCTTTGGGGGGAGTGAAAGGCCCCTTTTTTTAAAAAGAAATTTTGACAGTAACCCAAAATTTCGACCAAAGTTTAAATTTCCCTTAGTAAAGGCTACCAGCCATTTTTTCCGGGGGGGCCTTTTTAATTTGGGGGTAAACAAAAGCCAATTTTTGGGGCTTACTCCCCCAAAGGCTCCACGCCAGGAATTTCCCGGCGCATAAAAGGGTTTTCCCGCAGGGACTGACTGGGCCCTTCGGCTGTTTCCTCCAGTCCCCCACCTTCTGGGGCTGGGGTGTTCACCAGGGAAAAAAACCCAGTGTAGGACCAAAAAGGGGGAAAAGGGGGGAAATACACCATTGTTAGGGAAGCGCTCAAAACAGCAAGTCCTTTTTTTTTTTGGTTTTTTCTGGGGCATGTTTTTTCCCAACCCGGGTTTTTTTCGGGTGTTTTTTTAAATTAAAACCCCCCACGGGGGCCCCAAACAGGGCCCTTTTTAACCCGAAAAATTTTCCCTGTTCCCCATGCCCCGAAAGACTCCAAGGCCCGGGGGATCCCAGAGCTTGGCAAGCTCACAAAAAAAAAATAAAACACACACAAACACATAAAATAATTTTATATATAATATAAAATATTATATACACACACACACACCCCACCCCACACACCCACCCACACCCCAAAAACACAAAACCACCAAACCGCATGGGATACATTTTAAAACACACCCCAAAACATATAAACCACATGGCCCTACATAAAATAATTTCACATGCCCTACAATCCCCCACAAAATGGGAACCACAAAAAATATATACACACAAACAACACACAAACATACACACAAAATGCAAAACACAAAAAAACATATATACACACACATTCCAACAATAAAATTTTATACATAAAACACATACACAAATTTTTTGTATACACACACTATAATACATTAAATTTCAATTCCCTATTTTTTGAAAATTATTTTGGTTTTTCCCCTTAAATTTTACAATTTTTGGGACGGGCCCTTAAAATGGGGGGCTTTCACCCCCTAGAACCCCCCCCTGGGCCCTGTGGGGTGAAAGCTGCCCGCTGCTGGTGTTTGCCTCCAAGGGTGAAATTTTGCATGGTCCAAGGGAAACCCGGGAGCAGGGACAGCAGGGGGGGGAACTCCCCACTTTACTATGTGCTTGCTCCTGGCTGCTGGGCTTTATCCCTGCCAAACCCCGGCCCGCAAACACAGAATTTTACTGACAGTTCCCCGGGGCCTTTAAAGGGGGTGAGAGGCCCCCCTCCTCCCCTCCAAAATGCCCGGCCCGCTGGTGCAGGTCGTCTCCCCCCCCCTCCCCCCCCCTTTCACTTAGGGTCGGCCGTGGGGCTGTACGTTGGGTTTTGAGGGCCCCACATACAAACTCAAAAAAATTTTCGCACGCCCCGGCCAAAAGCAGTGCCTACAACCCCACGGCCCGAGACTTTTGGGGACAGGGAGGATTGTTTTTGGGGGTTTTTGCCCCAATAAACCCACCCCAGGGGACCGCCCCTTTGGCCCGGGGCACACCACCGGCCATCACCCCCCCAACCCCTTTCGGAACTCCCTGCAATAAATCCTCCACTGAGCGTTTTTTCTAATGTATTTGTCAGGGGCTTAGAGTTTCCAAGTAAAATTTAAAACCAGCTCGAGTAGATTTTTCCCCAAAAGGACCCAAGAAAATCGTCCAAAGGGGAAACCAAATTCCCCTTTACAAAACTGGAGGGAAACTTAAAAAGGGCCCCTTCTTGGGGTCTCCTTGTAAAAAGGAGACTATGACCCCCAAACCCCTTTTAGAAATGGGAGGGTAGGGGCCCCTTAAAAACCCCGAAAAAAAAGGCAAAAAATGAATTTTTTTGGAA
>JAODAL010069880.1:0-16162 GCA_025379985.1 Phyllomedusa bahiana
TGCCTTTCTATCAGGGTCGAACCAGTCGGGCCCCTTCCTTTCCCTTACCCCTTTTGGGAACAACAAGGCATTTCCCCCCACAAAAGGAAAAAAAAAAAAAAAAGGGGCCCCCCAAAGGAGTTTTTTTTTTTTCCCTTTTCCCCGGACCATTCTCTGTAAACCCTTTGAGATGGTTGGGCGTGAAAAACCCAGGAGGATCAAGCAGGGTTTTTGAAATTTCTCAGACCAGCCCCCTGGGACCCAAAAACCATTTCCACGGTTTTTAAAAAAGGGACTCAAATCAAACCCTTTTTTCCCATAAATGATGGGGTCTTTGAATTTTCGAGGAGATTGTCTTTTACCAAATTTTACATGCCTAAATGCACTGAGTTGCCCCATGTGATTGGCTTTATTAAAAAATTAATGTTAACCCAGAATTTTGGGCAGGTTTTTAACCCAATTTAAAGGGGGGACCCGGGAGTGTAAATTTCTAAAAACAAAACCCAAAAGGGGGTTTTTTTCAGGAATGGTTTAAAGGGAAAAAAACCCCTTTGATGAAAAATGGTTTATTCAGACAGTCAGGGGGAAGATGGGGCCCGGACCAAAAAAGCAATGATTTTTTAACAGGGAAGCGCAGACAGGGGCATTTTTTTTAGGTTTTTGGGAACCCCTTTATTTCCGCCCTTTATGACGGATGCGGAAATTCATTCCTTTATGCACCCTTTCGGCCAAAGTGGTGGGTTGGGGAAAATAAGATGGGAGGGTCATAGGGGGGCTTCAGATAAAAAAATCAAGGGCTGAGGGGTTTTTAAAAATTAAAAAGAGGGTGGCTTGCAAAACATTTTTTTCTGCTCAAATTTTAAAAATTGTGCCAAATCCGCCTAATTTTAAATTTAAAATTCGGCTCCAGTTTGTTTAATTGTTTAATTGTTAAAGTAGTTTTTGTAACTTGCATGGAATTTTTAGGTTTTTAAAAAGCCTTTTTAAAAACAAAAGTCCCAAATTTTTTTGATTTTGTTTAAAGGGCACTGCAAAAGTTTTTTACTATTGTCCCTGTTTTCAGCCATACCTGAAATTTTCCCTTTGTTTAATGTTTATATTTAAAAAAAATTTATAAAAGAATAAAAATTTCATGGGTAAAAAAAAAAAAAAAAAAAAATGGGCTCTTTAAATTTGGGGGCTAAAGGGCCTGGGGTATGGATGATTGGGGTTTCTATGCCCTTCTGATTGGGGGGCTATTTGGGTTCTGATTGGTGGCTATGGGCTCTGATTTGGGTTTCGTGGGCTTGATTTTGGTATTGGGGTCTGGGTTGGGGGGCTATGGCTTGATTGGTGGCTAAGGGGTCTGGCCCCTATGGGCTCTGACTGGTTTCAAATTTGGGGTCTGATTTGGGGGCTTTTTGGGCTTGGTTGTATGGGGGTCTGTTGGGGCTTATGGGGGCTGATTTGGGGGTTTTGGGCTCCCGATTGGTGGCTATGGGCTCTTGGGGCGCTAGGGAAAATGATTTGGTTTGCCCAAAGGGCCTTTATTGGTGGCTATGGGTGTGATTGGTCGCTATGGGGGTGATTGGGGCCCATGGCTCTGGGTTGGTGGGCCCATGGGCTCTGAAAGGTTGGGTATGGGCTCTGGGTTGGGGGCTATTGGGGTCGAGGTTGGGTTGGGGTCGATTGGTGGGTATGGGCTCTGACTGGTTTTCCCCATTGGGGTCGATTGGTGGCTATGGGTTTTGACGGGGGTATGGGGGTCTAAATGGCCCCTATGGGCTCCCGACTGGTCGCTATGGGCTCTGAAATGGTCGCTATTGCTACTGATTTGGGGGCTGTGGGTTTGATTTGGTAGCTATGGGCTTGATTGGTGGGGTATGCCCCTCGGGTTGGTGGGCTATGGTCTTGGTCGCTAAGGACTCTGATTGGGCCCTTATTTGGGTCTGTTTGGGGGCTATGGGGCTCTAGTTGGTATGGGTCTGATTGGGGGCTTTTGGGCTTAGGCCCCTATGGATGTATTGGTTGGGTATGGGGGTCTGTTTTGGGGGTGGGCTCGATTGGTGGCCTTGGGGTCTTATTGGTGGCCTATGGGCTCTGATTGATTGCTGTGGGCTCTGATTGGTTGGGTTGGGGTTGATTGGTTTTTCTTTTGGCTCTGATTGGTTGCTTGGGCTTGATTGGTTGCTGTGGGCTTGATTGGGTTTCTGTGGGGCCCCTTTATTGGTTGCTGTGGCCGGGTTGGTTTTTCTGTGGGCTCTGATTGGTTTTCTATGCTCTGATTGGGGGGCTATGGCCTGGGGGGTGGCTTGGGCTGTGATTTGGGGGTTATAGGGTTAGTCCCCTTTGGGCTCTGATTTTGGGGTTCTTGGGGGCCCCTTTGGGGGTAGGGCTTGGTTTCTATGGGCTCTGTTGGTGGCTATGGGCGCTGATTGGTGGCTATGGGCCTTTTGATTGGTGGGTTTTGGGCTTTGATTGGGGCCCTATGGGGGTGTGATTGGTGGTATGGGCCCCTTTATTGGTGGTATGGGGTCGAATTTGGGGGCTATGGGCTCTGATTGGTGGCTATGGCTCTGATTGGTGGCTATGGGGTCTGAAATTGGGGGGGGCTAGGGGTTGTTGGGGGCCCATGGGTCTGACTGGGCCTAAAATGCTCGATTGGTGGCAGGGGGGCTCTGATTGGTAGCTATGGGCTTTTGATTTGGGGGCTATGGGCTGTTTATTGGGCGTAAGTGCCTGTTTTGGGGGCCATGGGGTTGAATTTGGGAGCTATGGGGGGTCTGATTTGGGGGCTATGGGGTGTATTGGTCGCTATTTGGGGTCTGTTTGGGGGCCATGGGCTCTGATTGGGGGGCTTTTTGGGGTCTGATTGGTGGCTATTTGGGTTTGATTGGTGGCTATGGCTCTGGGCTTGGGCGCTTTGTGCTCTGATTTGGTGGGGTTTTGGGCCCCGATTGGGGGATTTTGGGGTCTGATTAGGGCTAAAGCGCTTTTGATTGGTGGTTTTTGGGCTTGATTTTATTTCTATGGGTCTGATTGGTCATTAAGAGCTCTAAAGGGGCTTTTTAAACTCTGATTTGGTGGCTATGGGCTCTGATTTGGGGGCTATGGTCCTAGTTGCATGGGCTCTGATTGGTGGGCTTTGGGGGGGTCTGGTCCTAAAGGACTCTGATTTGGTTTATTTGGGCCCTGATTTTGGGGGCTATGGTCCCCTTGTTGCTATTGGGGTAGATTGGGGGCTATGGGCTCTGGGTCGCTTTTGGGGCGTGATTGGTGGCTAATGGGTTCCCGATTGGGGCTATGGCTCTGGGTTGGTTTCTGTTTGGGTCTGATTGGTTCTGTGGGCTTGATTGGGTTGCTTTTGGGGTCTGATTGGGTGGGGTAAGGGGTCTGATTTTGGTTTTTTTTGGCTATGGCTCTGATTTGGGGGTTATAGGCCCTGGTCGCTATGGGTTTTGGGTTTTGGGGGTATGGGGGCCCGGTGGCTTTGGGGCCCGATTTTATGGGGTTTGGGCCTTTGGGCGCTATGGGCCCCTGATTGGGGGGCTATGGGGGCCTTTATTTGGTGGCTAAGGGGTCGATTTTTGGGGGCTATGGGCTCTGATGGTTTCCCATTGGGCTCTGATTGGGGGCCCATAGGGGCCCGGTTGCTATGGGCTCTGAAATTGGGGGCTATGGGGTCCCGACTGGTCGCTATGGGCTCTGATTGGTTCGCTTTTGGGCCCTGTTTTGGGGCTTTGGGCCTGATTGGTGGTATGGGGGCTTTTATTGGTGGCTAGGGGTCCCGGGCGCAAAGAACGATTTTGGGTTTCTATGGGCTCTTTAATTTGGGGGCCTAAAGGCCTGATTTGGGCGGGTGTTTGGGGGTGATGGTGGCATGGGTCTGATTTGTTTGGGATGGGCTTTGATTGGTGCTAATTTGGACTTGACTGGTCGTTGTTTCTCTGATTGGTTTTGGGTGTGGGTCTGAAAAAGGGGGCTATGGGCTCTACGGTCGCTATTTTCTTGATTTTGGGGGCTGTGGGCTCTGAAATTTTTAGCTAGGGGTTGATTGGTGGCTATGGGCTCTGATTGGTAGTTATGGGCTTTGACTGGTTTGGTATGGGTCTGACTGGTGGGAAAGGGCTCTGACGGTTTGCTATGTGTCTGATTGGTGGCTGTGGGGTCTGATTGGGGAGCAAAGGGGGTCGGTTGGTGGCCCATGGGTTTTGGGTTTGGGAGTTATGACTCTGATTGGTAGCTAGAGCACTGATTGGGGTATGGTCTCTAGTTGCTATTTGGCTCTGATTTGGGGGCTATGGGTTGGTCGCTATGGGTCTATTTGTCATTATGGGCTTGTTGGTGGCTATGGCTCTTTGTTGCTTTTGGGCTTTTTGATTGGTGGGTATGGGGTTGGGGCGTATGGGGCTGTGATTGGTGGGGTTTTGGGCCCGTGATTGGTGGCTAGAAACCCCTGATTTGGTGGCTAAGGGGTCTGATTTGGGGGCTATGGGCTCTGATTTTTGGATATGGGGGTCTGATTTGGGTTTCTGTGGGCTCTTTATTGGTTGCTAGTGGGCTTGATTGGGTTTCGTGGGGTCTGATTGGTTTTCTGGGGTTGATTGGTTTTCAAAGGGGGTTTGGGTTGGTTGCTATGGGGGGTCTGATTAAATTGCTAAAGAATTCTGATTGGGGGGCCCATGGGCCCCTTGATTGGTGGCTATATCTCTGATTTGGGTTTCTATGATCTCTGATTGGTGGCCCGTGGGGTCTGAAATTGGGGCGCTGTGGGGGTCTGACTGGGGGCCCGTGGGGTCGATTGGTGGGGGTGGGCTCTGATTGGGGCTTTGGGGTTGATTGGTGGCTAGGGCTTGATTTGGGGGCAAAGGGCCTGAATTTTGGGGGGCTGTGGGGGTCGATTTGGTTTGGGTGTGGGCTCTGATTGGTGGCTGTGGGCTCTGATTGGTTGCTATGGGCTCTGATTGTTTGCTATGGGCTCTAATTGGTTGCTATGGGCTCTAATTGGTTGCTATGGGCTCTGATTGGTTGCCACCATAGATCAGCCCCTAAGGCACGAACCACAGTGAACCACACGAACCACAGTTTTTTCAATTTATTAGTCAATATTTTAATTTATTTTAGTTTTATAAACTGGAGAATTTTACCATATATTGGTCAAGTATGGATAAAATGTGCTTCTAAAGACTGTGTGCAGGGAGTAGGGAGCACCGGTCATCATCTATTGGCATCTTCAGTAGAGTTTAGTGGGCATGCTCTGTGATCTGTGCAGAAGCCAGTGTCAGGGAGGGGAGCTCTGACCATAATCTCTTGGCTTCCTTGGTAGGGCGCAGTGGGCATGCTCTGTGACCTCTAATGATTAGATGTGGGGACTTGGCGGCTCTTACCAGCTGCTGCCCCTGGACGCCCCAGGCCGCGTGCTGCAGCACAGAGTCCTCCACCTCCGGCGGGTTCAACTCCCAAACTTCCCTAAAACACAAATATATGTTAGTCCGGTGAAGTGAGTGCGTGAGAAGAGGCCGGGAGGAGAGGCCGGGAGCGGAGGAGAGGCCGGGAGCAGAGGAGAGGCCGGGAGCAGAGGAGAGGCCGGGAGCGGAGGAGAGGCCAGGAGCGGAGGAGAGGCCAGGAGCGGAGGAGAGGCCAGGAGCGGAGGAAAGGCCGGGAGCAGAGGAGAGGCCGGGAGCAGAGGAGAGGCCGGGAGCAGAGGAGAGGCCGGGAGCAGAGGAGAGGCCGGGAGCAGAGGAGAGGCCAGGAGCGGAGGAGAGGCCAGAAGCGGAGGAGAGGCCAGGAGCGGAGGAGAGGCCAGAAGCGGAGGAGAGGCCAGAAGCGGAGGAGAGGCCGGGAGCGGAGGAGAAGCTGGGAGCAGAGGAGAGGCCAGGATCGGTGGAGAGGCAGGAGCGGAGGAGCGGCGGGAGTGGAGGATAGGGCGGGAGCGGAGGAGAGGCCAAAGGCGGAGGAGAGGCCAGGGGCGGAGGAGAGGCCAGGGGCGGAGGAGAGGCCAGAGCGGAGGAGAGGCCAGAGCGGAGGAGAGGCCAGGAGCGGAGGAGAGGACAGGCCAGGCGCGGTGGCGAGGCCGGGCGCGGAGGAGAGGCCGGGGGCAAAAGAGAGGCCAAGAGCAGTGGAGAGGCGGGAGCGGCGGCGAGGCGGGAGCGGAGGAGAGGCGGGAGCGGAGGAGAGGCGGGAGCGGAGGAGTGGCCGGGAGTGGAGGAGAGGCCACAGGCGGAGGAGAGGCCAGGGCAGAAGAGAGGCCAGGAGCGGTGGAGAGGCGGGAGCGGAGGAGAGGCGGAAGCGGAGGAGAGGCGGGAGCGGAGGAGAGGCGGGAGCGGAGAAGAAGTCGGGAGCAGAGGAGAGGCCGGAGCGGTGAAGAGGCGGGAGCGGAGGAGAGGCCAAAGGCGGAGGAAATGGCGAGAGCGGAGGAGAGGGCGGGAGCGGAGGAGAGGGCGGGAGCAGAGGAGAGGCCAGGAGCGGAGGAGAGGCCAGGAGCGGTGGAGAGGCCAGGAGCGGTGGAGAGGCCAGGAGCGGTGGAGAGGCAGGAGCGGAGGAGAGGCGGGAGAGGAGGAGAGGCGGGAGCGGAGGAGAGGCGGGAGCGGAGGAGAGGCGGGAGCGGAGAAGAAGTCGGGAGCAGAGGAGAGGCCGGAGCGGTGGAGAGAAGGGGGCAGAGGATAGATGGGGCAGAGGGGAGAAGGGGCAGAGAGAGAAAGGGGGCAGAGGAGAGAAGGGGGCAGAGGAGAGAAGGGGGCGGTGGAGAGGCGGGAGCGGAGGAGAGGCCAAAGGCGGAGGAAATGGCGAGAGCGGAGGAGAGGGCGGGAGCGGAGGAGAGGGCGGGAGCAGAGGAGAGGCCAGGAGCGGAGGAGAGGCCTGGAGCCGAGGAGAGGCCCGGAGCAGAGGAGAGGCCAGGAGCAGACGAGAGGCCAGGAGCAGAGGAGAGGCCAGGAGCAGAGGAGAGGCCGGGAGCAGAGGAGAGGCCGGGAGCAGAGGAGAGGCCAGGAGCAGAGGAGAGGCCAGGAGCAGAGGAGAGGCCGGGAGCAGAGGAGAGGCCGGGAGCAGAGGAGAGGCCGGGAGCAGAGGAGAGGCCGGGAGCGGAGGAGAGGCCGGGAGCGGAGGAGAGGCCAGGAGCGGTGGAGAGGCCAGGAGCGGTGGAGAGGCCAGGAGCGGTGGAGAGGCCAGGAGCGGTGGAGAGGCAGGAGCGGAGGAGAGGCGGGAGGGGAGGATAGGGCGGGAGCGGAGGAGAGGCCAAAGGCGGAGGAGAGGCCAGGGGCGGAGGAGAGGCCAGGGGCGGAGGAGGCCAGAGCGGAGGAGAGGCGGGGGCGGAGGAGAGGCGGGACGGAGAGAGGGGGAGCGAGGAGAGGCGGGAGCGGAGGAGTGGCGGGAGCGGAGGAGAGGCGGGAGCGGAGGAGAGGCCAGAGCGGAGGAGAGGCCAGAGCGGAGGAGAGGCCAGGAGCGGTGGAGAGGAGAGGCCAGGAGCGGTGGAGAGGAGAGGCCAGGAGCGGTGGAGAGGAGAGGCCAGGAGCAGTGGAGAGGCCGGGATCGGAGGAGAGGCCAGGAGCAGTGGAGAGGCCGGGAGCGGAGGAGAGGCGGGAGCGGAGGAGAGGCGGGAGCGGAGGAGAGGCGGGAGCGGAGGAGAGGCCAGGGCAGAAGAGGGCGGAGCGGTGGAGAGGCGGGAGCAGAGGAGAGGCGGGAGCGGAGGAGAGGCCGAGAGCGGAGGAGAGGGCGGGAGCGGAGGAGAGGCCAGGAGCGGAGGAGAGGCCAGGAGGGGTGGAGAGGCGGGAGCGGAGAAGAAGTCGGGAGCAGAGCAGAGGCCGGAGCGGTGGAGAGGCGGGAGCGGAGGAGAGGCCGAGAGCGGAGGAGAGGCCGAGAGCGGAGGGGAGGGCGGGATCGGGGAGAGGCCAGGAGCGGAGGAGAGGCGGGGAGCTGAGGAGAGGCCAAAAGCGGAGGAGAGGCCCGGAGCGGCGGCGAGGCGGGAGCGGAGCAGAAGTCGGGAGCGGAGGAGAGGCGGGTGCGGAGAAGAAGTCGGGAGCAGAGGAGAGGCCGGAGCGGTGGAGAGGGCGGGAGCGGAGGAGAGATGGGGGCAGGGGGAGAGTGGGGGAGGAGGAGATGGGGGCAGAGGAGAGAAGGGGGCAGAGGAGAGAAGGGGGCAGAGGAGAGAAGGGGGCAGAGGAGAGAAGGGGGGCAGAGGAGAGAAGGGGGCAGAGGAGAGAAGGGGGCAGAGGAGAAGGGGGTGGAGGAGAGAAGGGGGCGGAGGAGAGGCGGGAGCGGAGGCCATACCTTGTATGGATGTTGTAGATGACATAGGAGGCTGTGAATGAATAGTGGAAAACCTAGAAGGAAATCAAAGCAGGGTTATTCCCACACAGGAGCCCTGTGCAGCACCCCTCCCCCGCCCCAGAGTTCACTGACCAGAGCCTCCCAGCAGGGTTATCCCCACACTGCAGCCATGTGCAGTGCCCCTTCCTCCCTCCCCCGGAGGTCACTGACCAGTCCCTCCCAGCAGGGTTATCCCCACACTGGAGCCATGTGCAGCGGCCCTCCCTCCCCCAGAGGTCACTGACCAGTCCCTCCCAGCAGGGTTATACCCCACAAGCTATCCATGTGCAGCAAACCTACCTCCCTCCCCCAGAGGTCACTGACCAGTCCCTCCCAGCAGGGTTATCCCCACACTGTAGCCATGTGCAGCAAACCTCCCTCCCTCCCCCAGAGGTCACTGACCAGTCCCTCCCAGCAGGGTTATCCCCACACTGTAGCCATGTGCAGCAAACCTCCCACCCTCCCCCAGAGGTCACTGACCAGTCCCTCCCAGCAGGGTTATTCCCACACTGCAGTCATTATCTGTGGACACATCGGGGTGTGGGAGGGGGTCATTATCTGTGGACAAATCATTGAGGTCGGGGGTCATTATCTGTGGACACATCGTGGAGGTCAGGGGTCATTATCTGTGGATACATGGGGGGTTGGGGGTCATTATATGTGGACACATCGGGGGGGTCGGGTTTATTATCGTGGACACAAACGGGGGAGGTCAACACGGTACGGGTCATTATCTGTGGACACATCGGGGAGGTGGGGGGTCATTATCTGTGGACACATCGGGGAGGTGGGGGGTCATTATCTGTGGACACATCGGGGAGGTCGGGGGTCATTATCTGTGGACACATCGGGGAGGTCGGGGTCATTATCTGTAGACACATCGGGGAGGTCATTATCTGTGGACACATTGTGTGGTGGGAGGGGGGGGAGGGGGTCATTATCTGTGGACAAATCATTGAGGTCGGGGGTCATTATCTGTGGACACATCGTGGAGGTCTGGGGTCATTATCTGTGGATACATGGGGGTTTGGGGGTCATTATCTGTGGACACATCGGAGAGGTCGGGGGTCATTATCAGTGGACACATCGGGGAGGTCAGGGTTCATTATCAGTGGACACATCGGGGGGTGGGGGTCATTATATGTGGACACATCGGAGAGGTCGGGGTCATTATCTGTGGAAACATCGGGGAGTGGGGGTCATTACCCTTTTGGAAAACATCGGGAGGTGGGGGTCATTATCTGTGGACACAAACGGGGAGGTATATTATCTGTGGACACATCGGGAGGTCGGGGTCATCATCTGTGGACACATCGGGTAGGTCGGGGGTCATTATCTGTGGACACATCGGGGAGGTCATTATCTGTGGACACATCGTGGAGGTCGGGGTCATTACCTTTGGACACACATAGGGGAGGTCGGGGTCATTATCTGTGGACACATCGGGGGGTCGGGGTCATTATCTGTGGACACATCGGGGAGGTCGGGGGTCATTATCTGTGGACACATCATTGAAGTCGGGGTCATTATCTGTGGACACATCGGGAGGTCGGGGTCATTATCTGTGGACACATCGGGGGGGTCGGGGTCATTATCTTTTGGGCCACATCGGGGTCGGGTCATTATCTGTGACACATCGTGGAGGTCGGGTCATTAATCTGTGACACATCGGGAGTTCGGGTCATTATCTGTGGACACATCATTGAGGTCGGGGTCATTATCTGTGGACACATCGGGAGGTCGGGGGTCATTATCTGTGGACACATCGGGGAGGTCGGGGTCATTACCTTTGGACACACAGCGGGGAGGTCGGGGTTCATTATCTGTGGACACATCGGGGAGGTCATTATCTGTGGACCAAGGGAGGGCGGGTCATTACTTTGGAAACATGGGGAGGTCGGGGTTCATTATCTGTGGACACATCGGGGAGGTCATTATCTGTGGACACATCGTGGAGGTCGGGGTCATTACCTTTGGACACACATAGGGGAGGTCGGGGTTCATTATCTGTGGACACATCGGGGGAAGGGTCGTGGGGTCCCATTACCTTTGGAAAACATGGGGAGGGCGGGGTCATTATCTGTGGACACATCGGGGAGGTCGGGGGTCATTATCTGTGGACACATCGGGGAGGTCGGGGGTCATTATCTGTGGACACATCGGGGAGGTCATTATCTGTGGACACATCGGGGAGGTCGGGGTCATTATCTGTGGACATTGGGGGGTCATATTTAACATCGGGAGGGCAGGTCATTATCTGTGGACACATCGGGGTGGTCTGGGGTCATTATCTGTGGACACATCGGGGAGGTCAGGGGTCATTATCTGTGGACACATCGGGGAGGTCGGGGGTCATTATCTGTGGACACATCGGGGAGGTCAGGGGTCATTATCTGTGGACACATCGGGGGGGTCGGGGTCATTATCTGTGGACACATCGGAGGTCGGGGTCATTATCTGTGGCACATCGGGGGTGGGGCATTATCTGTGGACACATTGGGGAGGTCGGGGGTCATTATCTGTGGACACATCGGGAGGTCGGGGGTCATTATCTGTGGACACATCGGGGGGTGTCATTATCTGTGGACACATCGGGGGGTGTCATTATCTGTGGACACATCGGGGAGGTCGGGGGTCATTATCTGTGGACACATCGGGGAGGTCGGGGTCATTATCTGTGGACACATCGGGAGGTCGGGGTCATTATCTGTGGACACATCGGGGAGGTCGGGGGTCATTATCTGTGGACACATCGGGGAGGACGGGGGTCATTATCTGTGGGAAATCGGGGGGGGGCATTATCTGTGGACACATCGGGGGTGTCATTATCTTGGGACACTCGGGGTTCATTATCTGTGGACACATTGGGGGGTGTCATTATCTGTGGACACATCGGGGGGTCGGTGGTCATTATCTGTGGACACATCGGGGGGTCGGTGGTCATTATCTGTGGACACATCGGGGAGTGCGGGGTCATTATCTGTGGACACATCGGGGGGGGTCGGGGTCATTTTCTGTGGACACTTCGGGTGGTCGGGGGTCTTTCTCTGGGGACACATCGGGCGGTCGGGGGTCATCATCTGTGGACACATCGGGGAGGTGGGGATCATTCAATCGGAGGTCGGGGTTCATTATCTGTGGACACATCGGGGAGGTCATTATCTGTGGACACATCGGGGAGGTCGGGGGTCATTATCTGTGGACACATCGGGGAGGTCGGGGGTCATTATCTGTGGACACATCGGGAGGTCAGGGGTCATTGTCTGTGGACACATCAGGGAGGTAAGGGGTCATTGTCTGTGGACACATCGGGGAGGTCGGGGGTCATTGTCTGTGGACACATCGAGGAGGTTAGGGTCATTATCTGTGGACACATCGCGGGGTCGGGGGTCATTATCTGTGGACACATCGGGGGGGGGGGTTATTATCTGTGGACACATCGGGAGGTCGGGGTCATTTTCTGTGGACACATCAGGGAGGTGGGGTCATTTTCTGTGGACACATCGGGGGGGTCGGGGGTCATTATCTGTGGACACATCGGGGAGGTCGTTATCTGTGGACAAAATCCGGGTGGGGTCATTATCTGTGGACACATCGGGGGGGTCGGGGTCAATTATCTGTGGACACATCGTGGAGGTCAGGGTCATTAACTGTGGACAAAATCGGGGGTGTCATTAACGTAGTACACATCGGGGGGGCGGGTGGTCATATCTGTGGACACATCGGGGGTGTCATTATCTGTGGACACATCGGGGGGGGTCATTATCTGTGGACACATCGGGGGTCATTATCTGTGGACACATCGGGGGGTGTCATTATCTGTGGACACATTGGGGGTCGGTGGGTCATTATCCGTGGACCAAAGGGGGGAAGGAAACGGGGGTCATTATCTGTGGACAACATCGGGGGGTTTTTATCTGTGACACATCGGGGATGTCATTATCTGTGGACACATGGGGAGTGTCCTCGGGGTCATTATCTGTGGACACATCGGGGAGGTCTGGGGTCATTATCTGTGGACACATCAGGGGGTCGTGGGTCATTATCTGTAGACACATCGGGGGGTCATTATCTGTTAGTGGTGGAGCTATGTTGCAGGCAGCTGTGGGCGGATATGATGTAGGAATATGACCTGCATGAAATCTGACGTCCTCACAGATGTGGTTTTGGGGGGCAGCGCCGGGCCCCTCGCATCCTGGACCCCTCGCACCCCGGGCCACTCGCCGTCCGGGACCCTCGCACCCCGGGCCCCTCACACCCCGGGCCCCTCACACCCCGGGCCCCTCACACCCCGGGCCCCTCACACCCCGGGCCCCTCACACCCCTAGTCTCTGCTGCCTCGGGGCTCACCTGTTTCACGTCATAGGCCAGAAGCACGAAGCGCTGATCCGGAGACACCGAATATCCAGAGGCTTTAAAGGTCACCTGCAAGAGAATGAGAGTGTGAGAGAGGGACTGACCCCAGGAAAGGAGCCCCAAAAATAACCCCCCCCTCCCTCCGCCTCTGCACACAATGAGGGGGCGCAGGGAAAGCGGGGCAGTGCGGAGGATTGGAGGGTGAGACCCAGGCTGCCCCTTCTGAAGGCTTTGTATTTGGGTCTTTAGATAATGGTGCCAGAGTCATGTTACACATACATACTATCTTTGTAATTGCACTAAAGCTACAGAACCCCCCACATTATACTAATACTCTGCTTATTATTAGGAGACTCAGTGACTTGTAGTTGATATTCGGCTGCAGTCTATGTGTCCTCGCCCTCTGCAGGATCTCGCTTTGAATGAACAGCTTCTTCTTTGTCATCATCATGGTTTTGCAGACCCCGGCTCATCGATCAAGGGACAGGTCCGCAATCCAGTGCAGGATCGCTCCTCGTCTGACGGTCCCTGGATCCAGTGCAGGATCGCTCCCCTTCTGCCGCACTGACGGTCCCTGGATCCAGTGCAGGATCGCTCCCCTTCTGACGGTCCCTGGATCCAGTGCAGGATCGCTCCCCTTCTGCCAGTCCCTGGATCCAGTGCAGGATCGCTCCCCTTCTGCCAGTCCCTGGATCCAGTGCAGGATTGCTCCCCTTCTGCCAGTCCCTGGATCCAGTGCAGGATCGCTCCCCTTCTGACGGTCCCTGGATCCAGTGCAGGATTGCTCCCCTTCTGCCAGTCCCTGGATCCAGTGCAGGAACGCTCCCCTTCTGACGGTCCCTGGATCCAGTGCAGGATCGCACCTCTTCTGACGGTCCCTGGATCCAGTGCAGGATCGCTCCCCTTCTGCCAGTCCATGGATCCAGTGCAGGATCGCTCCCCTTCTGACGGTCCCTGGATCCAGTGCAGGATCGCTCCCCTTCTGACGGTCCCTGGATCCAGTGCAGGATCGCTCCCCTTCTGACGGTCCCTGGATCAGTGCAGGATCGCTCCCTTCTGATGGTCCCTGGATCCAGTGCAGGATCGCTCCCCTTCTGGGGCGGGGCCCTGGATCCAGTGCAAGGATCGCTCCCTTCTCTGACGGTCCCTGGATCCAGTGCAGGATCGCTCCCCTCTCCCCTGACGGTCCCTGGATCCAGTGCAGGATCCTCCCCCCTTTTGCGACTGACGGTCCCCGGATCCAGTGCAGGAATCGCTCCCCCTTCTCCGATGACGGTCCTGGATCCAGTGCAGCATCGCTCCCCTCTGGTCCCTGGATCCAGTGCAGGATCGCTCCCCTTCTCCGGCCTCCCTGGGTCCAGTGCAGGATCGCTCCCTTCTGCGCCCTGGATCCAGTGCAGGATCGCTCCCCTTCTGCCATCCCTGGATCCAGGCAGGATCGCTCCCTTCTGACGGCCCCTGGATCCATGCAGGGTCGCCTCCCCTTTCTGACGCCCTGGATCCAGTGCAGGATCGCTCCCCTTCCCGCCAGTCCCTGGATCCAGCAGGATCGCTCCCCTTCTGACGGCCCCGGATCCAGTGCAGGATCGCTCCCCTTCTGCCAGTCCCTGGATCCAGGGGCAGGACGCTCCCCTTCTGACGGTCCCCTGGATCCCGTGCAGGATCGACCCTTCTGAGTCCCTGGATCCAGTGCAGGACGCTCCCTTCTGAGGTCCCTGGATCCCGTTTCAAGGATCGCTCCCTTCTGGCGGTCCCTGATCCGTGCAGATCGCTCCCTTCTGACGGTCCCTGGATCCAGTGCAGGATCGCTCCTCTTCTGACGGTCCCTGGATCCAGTGCAGGATCGCTCCCGTCTGATGGTCCCTGGATCCAGTGCAGGATCGCTCCCCTTCTGCCGGACTGACGGTCCCTGGATCCAGTGCATGATCGCTCCCCTTCTGCCGGACTGACGGTCCCTGGATCCAGTGCATGATTGCTCCCCTAATTCCGGACTGACGGTCCCTGGATCCAGTGCAGGATCGCTCCCCTTCTGCCGGACTGACAGTCCCTGGATCCAGTGCAGGATCGCTCCCCTTCTGCCCCACTGAGGTCCCTGGATCATTTCAGGGTTTGCTCCCCTTCTGCCGAATTGACGGTCCCTGGATCCAGTGCAAGGGTTGCTCCCCTTCTGGGGTGGGGCCCTGGATCCATGCAGGTCGCTCCCCTTCTGACGGTCCCTGGATCCAGTGCAGGATCGCTCCCCTTCCCCGACGGTCCCTGGATCCAGTGCAGATCCCCTCCCCTTCCCGCCGCATGACGTCCCTGGATCCAGTGCATGATTGCTCCCCTTCTGAGGTCCCTGGATCCATGCAGATCGCTCCCCTTCTGACGGTCCCTGGATCCAGTGCAGGATCGCACCACTTCTGACGTTCACTGGATCCAGGGAAGGAACGCACCCCTGCGGCCGGACTGACGGTCCCTGGATCCAGGGCAGGATGCTCCCTTCTGCGGTCCCTGGATCCAGTGCAGATCGCTCCCCTGCGGGCCCCCCGGATCCAGTGCAGAAACGCCTCCCCTTCTGACGGTCTGGATCCAGTCAGGATCGTCCTCTTCTGAGGTCCCTGGATCCGTCAGATCGCTCCCTTCTGCCGGACTGGGCGGTCCCTGGATCCAGTGCAGATCGCTCCCCCCTTTCGGACTGACGGTCCCTGGATCCAGTGCGGATCGCTCCCCTGCTTGGACTGACGGTCCCTGGACCAGTGCAGGATCCTCCCCTCCTGCCGGACTGACGGTCACTGGG
The DNA here is from genome assembly GCA_025379985.1 of Phyllomedusa bahiana. NCBI lineage: Eukaryota > Metazoa > Chordata > Amphibia > Anura > Hylidae > Phyllomedusa > Phyllomedusa bahiana. Next base: position 15,398 of record JAODAL010069880.1, read on the forward strand.
TCCAGTGCCCGGGTCGCTCCCCTTCTGCCGAAATGACGGTCCCTGGATCCAGTGCAGGATCGCTCCCCTAACTACGCCGTCCCCCGGATCCAGTGCAGGATCGTTTCCCCCTTTTGCCGGGCTGACGGTCCCTGGATTCCCGTGAGGATCGCTCCCCTTCTGCCATCCCATCCCTGGTCCATGCAGGAATCGCTTCCCTTCTGTACGTCCTGGATCCAGTCGACGCTCCCCTCGGCTGACCCTGACCAGTGCAGGATCGCTCCCCTTCTGGGGGTCCCGATCCAGGAGGATCGCTCCCCTTCTGAACGGACCCCTGGATCCAGTGCAGAGCTCCCCTTCTGCCAGTCCCTGGATCCAGTGCAGATTGCTCCCCTTCCCTGACGGTCCCCCGGATCCAGTGCAGGATCGCTCCCCTTCTTGACGGTCCCTAAACCAGTGCAGGATCGCTCCCCCTTTTCATGACGTCCCCTGGATCCAGTGCAGGATCGCTCCCTTCTGCCCGGTCACCGGATCCAGTGCAGGATCGCTCCCTTTCCGATGGTCCCTGGATCCAGTGCAGGATCGTCCCCCCCTGCCGCACTGACGGTCCCCGGACCAGGGAGGGTTTCCTCCCCTTCTGCCCCACGATGCCCGGGCCAGTGCAGGATCGCTCCCCCTTCCCGCCCGCTGACGGTCCCCGGGTCCAGTGCGATCCTCCCCTTTTGCCCGACTGACGGTCCCTGATCCAGTGCGGGTCGCTCCCCCCCCTGCCGGACGCGGTCCCTG
>JAODAL010069881.1:0-16162 GCA_025379985.1 Phyllomedusa bahiana
GAACGCGGTAGGTGGAGTCTACTCCGGGTCCCAAGGATCCACTTCCCTCCTCGTTTCAAGCATTTCCCTTGGTTTCATGTACTCCTATGTTTGTTCCATAAAACCTTGAAATGTAACATATGGTAAGGGATAGGTTTCAGATAATGGTTGAGGATTAGGCTATGTTCACACGGTGAAATTACGCCGGCCCCATAGACATTCATTATTCACGGCGTGTATTCTCCGTGAATAATTTACATGTCACTTCTCTCCCCGCTCGGCGTATTGTGCGAGCGGGGAGAGGAGACGTAATCCATAGTTCTTTATGAGAGTTGTGGATTACCGTAGTGAATGGGAAGTATCTCGCCCTGTATTTAGCGCAGTGCGGCGCAACATACGGGGCAAGATATGTCCCAGTTTAAGCCGTGTGAACATAGCTTTATGGTTATTGCTATCAAGAGTTTGAAATCGGATGGGATTTAATGAGGAATAGGGTTAGAGTGATAGGGTTATGCTAAACATATGTGAATGCAGCCCATCATGTACAGCACATTAGGGCCATAAATAGCTATCTCATGAATAATATACACACATTGAAGAAAAAGGAAAACAGCCCCCTCTCTTTAACAGTATTCACCAATTTATGGTCAGATGGACCATAGGAAGTCTATTCCATTGACAAGAAAAAGGGATCTTTGATTAGGAAATAAAGGTCAAGGACTAGAAAGGTTCCTCACCTCTATACCTGAGACATGGGTGTTTTATACTAGAAGCTATCTATAGAAAATATACATATTAAGAACACATACTGTATATCCTTATGTATCAGGAAGATATTACCACACCACTGCAGGTCTCGAGCTCATATCTGACCTGCTAGGAGTAATTAATATAAATATTAATTACCTGTCTTGTGATTCCTTTTATTGCAGCTCACAGGGGGATTCTGTCGCCTAACTTTTTCTCAATCGTACTTGTAACCTGTAAAAAAAATGGAGGTGTGATAATATGTTCCTGATACATGCTATAGAGGCCAACATGTATAAAACAATAGGGCCCTAACTACCTGTATCAGTAATAATATCCGAATATATAATGAAAACAGAAGGGCTCGTCTCAACCTAAACCATTATCTATCAGATACCTTCATTGCTAACACTTGAATAAAAAAAATGTAAAAAAAACAACAAAGAAATAACAGAAAATAAAACCACTTTATTTAAATAAATACTCCCCGACACCAGCCCTCAATAACCATTTTATCAAAGAAATAGGTCCAATGCTGGTCCGACAAAGTTCTGCCAAATCCATTGTAGTACAAAACGGAAACTTAAGAATAAAATAGTACTAGTACTAGCGTTCCCTCCTGGAGAAGTCTTATCGTCCTGAGCGTTCCCTCCTGACGGAGTCTTGTCATCCTGGGCGTTCCCTCCTGGCGGAGTCTTGTCCTCCTGAACGATCCCTCCCGGCGAACTTCTGTGTTTCCAAGCGTTCCCTTCCGGCGGAGTCTTGTGTTCCTGCGCGTTCCCTCCCGGCGGACTCCTGTGTTCCTGAGCGTTCCCTCCCATCGGAGTCTTTATTCTTGAGTGTTCCCTCCTGGAGGAGTCTTGTGTTCGTGAGCGTTCCCTCCCAGCGGAGTCGTGTGTTCGTGAGCGTTCCCTCCCGGCGGAGTCTTGTGTTCGTGAGCGTTCGCTCCCGGCGGAGTCTTGTCTTCCTCAGCGTTCCCTCCAAGAGGAGTCTAGTCTTCCTGAGCATTCCCTCCTGTCTGAGTCTTCTCTTCCTGAGCGTTCCCTCCTGGCGGAGTCTTGTCCTCCTGAGCGTTCCCTCCCGTCGGAGTCTTGTGTTCGTGAGCGTTCCCTCCCGGCGGAGTCTTGTCATCCTGAGCGTTCCCTCCTGGCGGAGTCTAGTCTTCCTGAGCGTTCCCTCCTGGAGAAGTCTTGTCCTCCTGAGCGTTCCCTCCTGCCGGAGTCTTGTCATCCTGGGCGTTCCCTCCTGGCGGAGTCTTGTCCTCCTGAGCGATCCCTCCCGGCGGAGTCCTGTGTTCCTGCGCGGTCCCTCCTGGCGGAGTCCTGTATTCCTGAGCGCTCCCTTCCGGCGGAGTCTTGTGTTCCTGCGCGTTCCCTCCCGGCGGACTCCTGTGTTCCTGAGCGTTCCCTTCCAGCGGAGTCTTGTGTTCGTGAGTGTTCCCTCCTGGCGGAGTTTTGTGTTCGCGAGCGTTCACTCCCGGCGGAGTCGTGTGTTCGTGAGCGTTCCCTCCCAGCGGAGTCTTGTGTTTGTGAGCGTTCGCTCCCGGCGGAGTCTTGTCTTCCTCAGCGTTCCCTCCAGGAGGAGTCTAGTCTTCCTGAGCATTCCCTCCCGTCGGAGTCTTGTGTTCGTGAGCGTTCCCTCCCGGCGGAGTAGTGTGTTCGTGAGCGTTCCCTCCCGGCGGAGTCTTGTGTTCGTGAGCGTTCGCTCCCGGCGGAGTCTTGTCTTCCTCAGCGTTCCCTCCAAGAGGAGTATAGTCTTCCTGAGCATTCCCTCCTGTCTGAGTCTTCTCTTCCTGAGCGTTCCCTCCTGGCGGAGTCTTGTCCTCCTGAGCGTTCCCTCCCGTCGGAGTCTTGTGTTCGTGAGCGTTCCCTCCCGGCGGAGTATTGTCCTCCTGAGCGTTCCCTCCTGGCGGAGTCTAGTCTTCCTGAGCGTTCCCTCCTGGAGAAGTCTTGTCCTCCTGAGCGTTCCCTCCTGCCAGAGTCTTGTCCTCCTGAGCGATCCCTCCCGGCGCAGTCCTGTGTTCCTGCGCGGTCCCTCCTGGCGGAGTCCTGTATTCCTGAGCGCTCCCTTCCGGCGGAGTCTTGTGTTCCTGCTTGTTCCCTCCCAGCGGACTCCTGTGTTCCTGAGCGTTCCCTTCCAGCGGAGTCTTGTGTTCGTGAGTGTTCCCTCCTGGCGGAGTTTTGTGTTCGCGAGCGTTCACTCCCGGCGGAGTCGTGTGTTCGTGAGCGTTCCCTCCCAGCGGAGTCTTATGTTTGTGAGCGTTCCCTCCCGGCGGAGTCTTGTGTTCGTGAGCGTTCGCTCCCGGCGGAGTCTTGTCTTCCTCAGCGTTCCCTCCAAGAGGAGTATAGTCTTCCTGAGCATTCCCTCCTGTCTGAGTCTTCTCTTCCTGAGCGTTCCCTCCTGGAGAAGTCTTGTCCTCCTGAGCATTCCCTCCTGCCGGAGTCTTGTCATCCTGGGCGTTCCCTCCTGGCGGAGTCTTGTCCTCCTGAGCGATCCCTCCCGGCGGAGTCCTGTGTTCCTGCGCGGTCCTTCCCGGCGGAGTCCTGTATTCCTGCGCTTACCCTCCCGGCAGACTCCTGTGTTCCTGAGCGTTCCCTCCTGGCGGAGTCTTGTGTTCGTCAGCGTTCCCTCCTGGCGGAGTCTTGTCTTCGTGAGCATTCCCTCCCGTCGGAGTCGTGTGTTCGTGAGCGTTCCCTCCCGGCGGAGTCTTATCTTCCTCAGCGTTCCCTCCAGGAGGAGTCTAGTCTTCCTGAGCATTCCCTCCGGTCTGAGTCTTCTCTTCCTGAGCGTTCCCTCCTGGCGGAGGCTTGTCCTCCTGAGCGTTCCCTCCCAGCGGAGTCTTGTCTTCCTCAGCGTTCCCTCCTGGTGGAGCCTTGTGTTTGTGAGCGTTCCCTCCCGGAGGAGTCTTGAGTTCGTGAGTGTTCCCTAACGGCGGATTCTTGTCTTCCTGAGCGTTCTCTCCTGGTGGAGTCTTGTCTTCCTGAGCGTTCCCTCCTGGCGGAGTCTTGTCTTCCTGATCGTTCCCTTCCGGCGGAGTCCTGTGTCCCTGAGCGTTCCCTTCTTGCGGAGTCATGTGTCCCTGAGTGGTCCCTCCCGGCAAAGTCCTGTGTGCGGTCAATCCTATTTCACGGTGGCCCAAGCCCTCCTGGCATCTGCAGCCTCCAGATGTGGGATCCCTAGGCCTTGCCCTTTTGGACTTTGCTTTTCAAGTGTACAGTACCCCACTACTCTGGCCTAGGCCTTACATCCTTGAACGCGGTAGGTGGAGTCTAGCTCCGTGGTCCCAAGGATCCACTTCCCATCCTCGTTTCAAGCATTTCCCTTGGTTTCATGTACTCCTATGTTTGTTCCAATAAAGCCTTGAAACGTAACATATGGTAAGGGATAGGTTTCAGATAATGGTTGAGGATTAGGCTATGTTCACACGGTGAAATTACGCCGGCCCCATAGACATTCATTATTCACGGCGCGTATACTCCGTGAATCATTGACATGTCACTTCTCTCCCCGCTCGGCGTATTGTGCAAGCGGGGAGAGGAGACGTAATCCATAGTTCTTTATGAGAGTTGTGGATTACCGTAGTGAATGGGAAGTATCTCGCCCTGTATTTAGCGCAGTGCGGCGCAACATACGGGGCAAGATATGTCCCAGTTTAAGCCGTGTGAACATAGCTTTATGGTTATTGCTATCAAGAGTTTGAAATCGGATGGGATTTAATGAGGAATAGGGTTAGAGTGATAGGGTTATGCTAAACATATGTGAATGCAGCCCATCATGTACAGCACATTAGGGCCATAAATAGCTATCTCATGAATAATATACACACATTGAAGAAAAAGGAAAACAGCCCCCTCTCTTTAACAGTATACACCAATTTATGGTCAGATGGACCATAGGAAGTCTATTCCATTGACAAGAAAAAGGGATCTTTGATTAGGAAATAAAGGTCAAGGACTAGAAAGGTTCCTCACCTCTATACCTGAGACATGGGTGTTTTATACTAGAAGCTATCTATAGAAAATATACATATTAAGAACACATACTGTATATCCTTATGTATCAGGAAGATATTACCACACCACTGCAGGTCTCGAGCTCATATCTGACCTGCTAGGAGTAATTAATATAAATATTAATTACCTGTCTTGTGATTCGTTTTATTGCAGCTCACAGGGGGATTCTGTCGCCTAACTTTTTCTCAATCGTACTTGTAACCTGTAAAAAAAAATGGAGGTGTGATAATATGTTCCTGATACATGCTATAGAGGCCAACATGTATAAAACAATAGGGCCCTAACTACATGTATCAGTAATAATATCCGAATATATAATGAAAACAGAAGGGCTCGTCCCCAACCTAAAACCATTATCTTCAGATCCCTTCATTGCTAACACTTGAATAAAAAAATGTAAAAAAAAAAAACACGAAATAACAGAAAAAAACCCACTTTATTTAAATAAATACCCCCCGACACCGGGCCCTCAATAACCATTTTATAAAAGGGAAATGGCAAATGCTGGTCCGACAAAGTTCTGCCAAATCCATCGTAGTACAAAACGGAAACTTAAGATTAAAATAGTACTAGTACTAGCGTTCCCTCCTGGAGAAGTCTTATCCTCCTGAGCGTTCCCTCTTGACGGAGTCTTGTCATCCTGGGCTTCCCCTCCTGGCGGATTTCTTGTCCTCCTGAGCGATCCCTCCCGGCAGGGTCCTGTGTTCCTGCGCGGTCAATCCCGGCGGAGTCCTGTATTCCTGCGCTTTCCCTGCCGGCGAACTTCTATGTTCCCAAGCGTTCCCTTCCGGCGGAGTCTTGTGTTCCTGCGCGTTCCCTCCCGGCGGACTCCTGTGTTCCTGAGCGTTCCCTCCCAGCGGAGTCTTGTGTTCTTGAGTGTTCCCTCCTGGAGGAGTCTTGTGTTCGTGAGCGTTCCCTCCCAGCGGAGTCGTGTGTTCGTGAGCGTTCCCTCCCGGCGGAGTCTTGTGTTCGTGAGCGTTCGCTCCCGGCGGAGTCTTGTCTTCCTCAGCATTCCCTCCAGGTGGAGTCTAGTCTTCCTGAGCATTCCCTCCTGTCTGAGTCTTCTCTTCCTGAGCATTCCCTCTGGCGGGAGTCTTGTCCCCCTGAACTTTCCCCTCCGTCGGAGTTTGTGTTCGTGAGCGTTCCCTCTCGGAAGTCTTTCATCCTGAGGTCCCCCGGGCGGAGTCTAGTCTTCTGAGAGTTCCCTTTGGAGAAGTTTGTCCTCTAAACGTTCCCCTGCCGGAGTCTTGTCCCCTGGGCGTTCCCTCCTGGGGTCTTGTCCTCTGAGCGATCCCTCCGGCGGAGTTCCTGTTTTTTCCTGCACGGTCCCCCTGGCGGAGTCCTGTATTCCTGAGCGTCCTTCGGCGGTTTTGGGGGTTCCTGCGGTTCCCTCCAGCGAATCCTGGTTCCTGAGCGTTCCTTCAGCGGAGATCTTGTGTTCAGTGAGTGTTCCTCCTGGCGGAGTTTGTAGTTCGCAGCGTTACTCCGGCGGAGTCTGTGTTCGTGAGCGTTCCCTCCCCGCGGAGTCTTGTGTTCTTGAGCGTTCGCTCGCGGCGGAGTTTTTTTCTTCAGGTTCCCTCCGGAGGAGTCTGTCTTCTGAGCATTCCCTCCTGTCTGGTCTTGTCCTCCTGGTTGTTCCCTCCGTCGAGCTTGTGTTTGTGAGCGTCCCTCCGGCGAGTCTTGTCATCTGAGCGTTCCCTCCTGGAGAAGTCTTGTCCTCTGAGCATTCCCTCCTGCCGGAGTCTTGTTCATCTGGGCGTTTCCTCCTGGCGGGTCTTGTCCTCCTGAGCGATCCTCCCGGCGGAGTCCTGTGTTCCTGCGCGGGTCCTTCCGGCGGAGTCCTGTATCCAGGTTTCCCTCCCGGCGGACTATCTGTGTTCCCCAAGCGTTCCTTCCGGCGGAGTCTTGTGTTCATGAGCGTTCCCTCCCGGCGGACTCCTGTGTTCCTGAGCGTTCCCTCCCAGCGGAGTCTTGTGTTCTTGAGTGTTCCCTCCTGGCGGAGTCTTGTGTTCATGAGCGTTCCCTCCTGGCGGAGTCTTGTGTTCATGAGCGTTCCCTCCCAGCGGAGTCTTGTGTTCTTGAGGGTTCCCTCCTGGCGGAGTCTTGTCTTCCTGAGCGTTCGCTCCCGGCGGAGTCTTGTCTATCTCAGCGGTCCCTCCCGGAGGAGGCTAGTCTTCCTGAGCATTCCCTCCTGTCTGAGTCTTCTCTCCGAGCTTCCCTCGGGGAGTCTTGTCCTCCTGACGTTCCCTCCCGTCGGAGTCTTGTGTTCGTGAGCGTTCCCTCTTGGCATAGTCTTGTCTTCGTGAGCGTTCCCTCCCGGCGGAGTCTAGTCTTCCTGAGAGTTCCCTCCTGGAGAAGTCTTGTCCTCCTGAACGTTCCCTCCTGGGCGTTCCCTCCTGGCGGAGTCTTGTCCTCCTGAGCGATTCCCTCCGGCGGATGTCCTGTGTTCCTAGCACGTCCCTCCGTGCGGAGTCCTGTATTCCTGAGCGCTCCCTTCCGGCGGAGTCTTGTGTTCCTGCGCGTTCCCTCCCAGCGGACTCCTGTGTTCCTGAGCGTTCCCTACCGGCGGAGTCTTGTCTTCCTGAGAGTTCCCTCCTGGAGTAGTCTTGTCGTCCGGAGCGTTCCCTCCGCGAGTCGTGTTTCATGAGCGTTCCCTCCAGCGGAGTCTTGTGTTTGTGAGCATTCGCTCCCGGCGTAGTCTTGTCTTCCTCAGCCTTCCCTCCAGGAGGAGTCTAGTCTTCCTGAGCATTCCCTCCTGTCTGAGTCTTGTCCTCCTGAGCGTTCCCTCCCGTCGGAGTCTTGTGTTCGTGAGCGTTCCCTCCCGGCGGAGTCTTGTCATCCTGAGCGTTCCCTCCTGGCGGAGTCTAGTCTTCCTGAGCGTTCCCTCCTGGAGAAGTCTTGTCCTCCTGAGCATTCCCTCCTGCCGGAGTCTTGTCATCCTGGGCGTTTCCTCCTGGCGGAGTCTTGTCCTCCTGAGCGATCCCTCCCGGCGGAGTCCTGTGTTCCTGCGCGGTCCTTCCCGGCGGAGTCCTGTATTCCTGCGCTTTCCCTCCCGGCGGACTTCTGTGTTCCCAAGCGTTCCCTTCCGGCGGAGTCTTGTGTTCGTGAGCGTTCCCTCCCGGCGGAGTCGTGTGTTCGTGAGCGTTCCCTCCCGGCGGAGTCTTGTGTTCGTGAGCGTTCGCTCCCGGCGGAGTCTAGCCTTCCTGAGCATTCCCTCCTGTCTGAGTCTTCTCTTCCTGAGCGTTCCCTCCCGGCGGAGTCTTGTGGTCCTGAGCGTTCCCTCCCGTCGGAGTCTTGTGTTCGTGAGCGTTCCCTCCCGGCGGAGTCTTGTCATCCTAAGCGTTCCCTCCTGGAGAAGTCTTGTCCTCCTGAGCGTTCCCTCCTGCCGGAGTCTTGTCCTCCTGGGCGTTCCCTCCTGGCGGAGTCTTGTCCTCCTGAGCGATCCCTCCCGGCGGAGTCCTGTGTTCCTGCGCGGTCCCTCCTGGCGGAGTCCTGTATTCCTGAGCGCTCCCTTCCGGCGGAGTCTTGTGTTCCTGCGCGTTCCCTCCCGGCGGACTCCTGTGTTCCTGAGCGTTCCCTTCCAGCGGAGTCTTGTGTTCGTGAGTGTTCCCTCCTGGCGGAGTTTTGTGTTCGCGAGCGTTCACTCCCGGCGGAGTCGTGTGTTCGTGAGCGTTCCCTCCCAGCGGAGTCTTGTGTTTGTGAGCGTTCGCTCCCGGCGGAGTCTTGTCTTCCTCAGCGTTCCCTCCAGGAGGAGTCTAGTCTTCCTGAGCATTCCCTCCTGTCTGAGTCTTGTCCTCCTGAGCGTTCCCTCCCGTCGGAGTCTTGTGTTCGTGAGCGTTCCCTCCCGGCGGAGTCTTGTCATCCTGAGCGTTCCCTCCTGGCGGACTCTAGTCTTCCTGAGCGTTCCCTCCTGGAGAAGTCTTGTCCTCCTGAGCATTCCCTCCTGCCGGAGTCTTGTCATCCTGGGCGTTCCCTCCTGGCGGAGTCTTGTCCTCCTGAGCGATCCCTCCCGGCGGAGTCCTGTGTTCCTGCGCGGTCCTTCCCGGCGGAGTCCTGTATTCCTGCGCTTTCCCTCCCGGCGGACTTCTGTGTTCCCAAGCGTTCCCTTCCGGCGGAGTCTTGTGTTCCTGCGCGTTCCCTCCCGGCGGACTCCTGTGTTCCTGAGCGTTCCCTCCCGGCGGAGTCTTGTGTTCGTCAGCGTTCCCTCCTGGCGGAGTCTTGTCTTCGTGAGCGTTCCCTCCCGGCGGAGTCGTGTGTTCGTGAGCGTTCCCTCCCGGCGGAGTCTTATCTTCCTCAGCGTTCCCTCCAGGAGGAGTCTAGTCTTCCTGAGCATTCCCTCCTGTCTGAGTCTTCTCTTCCTGAGCGTTCCCTCCTGGCGGAGTCTTGTCCTCCTGAGCGTTCCCTCCCAGCGGAGTCTTGTCTTCCTCAGCGTTCCCTCCTGGTGGAGCCTTGTGTTTGTGAGCGTTCCCTCCCGGAGGAGTCTTGAGTTCGTGAGTGTTCCCTCCCGGCGGATTCTTGTCTTCCTGAGCGTTCCCTCCTGGCGGAGTCTTGTCTTCCTGATCGTTCCCTTCCGGCGGAGTCCTGTGTCCCTGAGCGTTCCCTTCTTGCGGAGTCCTGTGTCCCTGAGTGGTCCCTCCCGGCAAAGTCCTGTGTGCGGTCTATCCTATTCCACGGTGGCCCAAGCCCTCCTGGCATCTGCAGCCTCCAGATGTGGGATCCCTAGGCCTTGCCCTTTTGGACTTTGCTTTTCAAGTGTACAGTACCCCACTACTCTGGCCTAGGCCTTACATCCTTGAACGCGGTAGGTGGAGTCTACCTCCGTGGTCCCAAGGATCCACTTCCCATCCTCGTTTCAAGCATTTCCCTTGGTTTCATGTACTCCTATGTTTGTTCCAATAAAGCCTTGAAACGTAACATATGGTAATGGATAGGTTTTAGATAATGGTTGAGGATTAGGCTATGTTCACACGGTGAAATTACGCCGGCCCCATAGACATTCATTATTCACGGCGCGTATACTCCGTGAATAATTGACATGTCACTTCTCTCCCCGCTCGGCGTATTGTGCGAGCGGGGAGAGGAGACGTAATCCATAGTTCTTTATGAGAGTTGTGGATTACCGTAATGAATGGGAAGTATCTCGCCCTGTATTTAGCGCAGTGCGGCGCAACATACGGGGCAAGATATGTCCCAGTTTAAGCCGTGTGAACATAGCTTTATGGTTATTGCTATCAAGAGTTTGAAATCGGACGGGATTTAATGAGGAATAGGGTTAGGGTGATAGGGTTATGCTAAACATATGTGAATGCAGCCCATCATGTACAGCACATTAGGGCCATAAATAGCTATCTCAGGAATAATATACACACATTGAAGAAAAAGGAAAACAGCCCCCTCTCTTTAACAGTATACACCAATTTATGGTCAGATGGACCATAGGAAGTCTATTCCATTGACAAGAAAAAGGGATCTTTGATTAGGAAATAAAGGTCAAGGACTAGAAAGGTTCCTCACCTCTATACCTGAGACATGGGTGTTTTATACTAGAAGCTATCTATAGAAAATATACATATTAAGAACACATACTGTATATCCTTATGTATCAGGAAGATATTACCACACCACTGCAGATCTCGAGCTCATATCTGACCTGCTAGGAGTAATTAATATAAATATTAATTACCTGTCTTGTGATTCCTTTTATTGTAGCTCACAGGGGGATTCTGTCGCCTAACTTTTTCTCAATCGTACTTGTAACCTGTAAAAAAAATGGAGGTGTGATAATATGTTCCTGATACATGCTATAGAGGCCAACATGTATAAAACAATAGGGCCCTAACTACATGTATCAGTAATAATATCCGAATATATAATGAAAACAGAAGGGCTCGTCTCAACCTAAACCATTATCTATCAGATACCTTCATTGCTAACACTTGAATAAAAAAAATGTAAAAAAAAATAACACAGAAATAACAGAAAAAAACCCACTTTATTTAAATAAATACTCCCCGACACCAGCCCTCAATAACCATTTTATCAAAGAAATAGGCACAATGCTGGTCCGACAAAGTTCTGCCAAATCCATTGTAGTACAAAACGGAAACTTAAGAATAAAATAGTACTAGTACTAGCGTTCCCTCCTGGAGAAGTCTTGTCCTCCTGAGCGTTCCCTCCTGACGGAGTCTTGTCATCCTGGGCGTTCCCTCCTGGCGGAGTCTTGTCCTCCTGAGCGATCCCTCCCGGCAGAGTCCTGTGTTCCTGCGCGGTCAATCCCGGCGGAGTCCTGTATTCCTGCGCTTTCCCTCCCGGCGAACTTCTGTGTTCCCAAACGTTCCCTTCCGGCGGAGTCTTGTGTTCCTGCGCGTTCCCTCCCGGCGGACTCCTGTGTTCCTGAGCGTTCCCTCCCAGCGGAGTCTTGTGTTCTTGAGTGTTCCCTCCTGGCGGAGTCTTGTGTTCATGAGCGTTCCCTCCTGGCGGAGTCTTGTGTTCGTGAGCGTTCCCTCCCGGCGGAGTCATGTGTTCGTGAGCGTTCCCTCCCGGCGGAGTCTTGTGTTCGTGAGCGTTCGCTCCCGGCGGAGTCTTGTCTTCCTCAGCGTTCCCTCCAAGAGGAGTCTAGTCTTCCTGAGCATTCCCTCCTGTCTGAGTCTTCTCTTCCTGAGCGTTCCCTCCTGGCGGAGTCTTGTCCTCCTGAACGTTCCCTCCCGTCGGAGTCTTGTGTTCGTGAGCGTTCCCTCTCGGCAAAGTCTTGTCATCCTGAGCGTTCCCTCCCGGCGGAGTCTAGTCTTCCTGAGAGTTCCCTCCTGGAGAAGTCTTGTCCTCCTGAGCGTTCCCTCCTGCCGGAGTCTTGTCCTCCTGGGCGTTCCCTCCTGGCGGAGTCTTGTCCTCCTGAGCGATCCCTCCCGGCGGAGTCCTGTGTTCCTGCACGGTCCCTCCTGGCGGAGTCCTGTATTCCTGAGCGCTCCCTTCCAGAGGAGTCTTGTGTTCCTGCGCGTTCCCTCCCAGCGGACTCCTGTGTTCCTGAGCGTTCCCTTCCAGCGGAGTCTTGTGTTCGTGAGTGTTCCCTCCTGGCGGAGTTTTGTGTTCGCGAGCGTTCACTCCCGGCGGAGTCGTGTGTTCGTGAGCGTTCCCTCCCAGTGGAGTCTTGTGTTTGTGAGCGTTCGCTCCCGGCGGAGTCTTGTCTTCCTCAGTGTTCCCTCCAGGAGGAGTCTAGTCTTCCTGAGCATTCCCTCCTGTCTGAGTCTTGTCCTCCTGAGCGTTCCCTCCCGTAGGAGTCTTGTGTTCGTGAGCGTTCCCTCCCGGCGGAGTCTTGTCATCCTGAGCGTTCCCTCCAGGCGGAGTCTAGTCTTCCTGAGCGTTCCCTCCTGGAGAAGTCTTGTCCTCCTGAGCATTCCCTCCTGCCGGAGTCTTGTCATCCTGGGCGTTCCCTCCTGGCGGAGTCTTGTCCTCCTGAGCGATCCCTCCCGGCGGAGTCCTGTGTTCCTGCGCGGTCCTTCCCGGCGGAGTCCTGTATTCCTGCGCTTTCCCTCCCGGCGGACTTCTGTGTTCCCAAGCGTTCCCTTCCGGCGGAGTCTTGTGTTCGTGAGCGTTCCCTCCCGGCGGAGTCGTGTGTTCGTGAGCGTTCCCTCCCGGCGGAGTCTTGTGTTCGTGAGCGTTCGCTCCCGGCGGAGTCTTGTCTTCCTCAGCGTTCCCTCCAGGAGGAGTCTAGCCTTCCTGAGCATTCCCTCCTGTCTGAGTCTTCTCTTCCTGAGCGTTCCCTCCTGGCGGAGTCTTGTGCTCCTGAGCGTTCCGTCCCGTCGGAGTCTTGTGTTCGTGAGCGTTCCCTCCCAGCGGAGTCTTGTCATCCTGAGCGTTCCCTCCTGGAGAAGTCTTGTCCTCCTGAGCGTTCCCTCCTGCCGGAGCCTTGTCCTCCTGGGCGTTCCCTCCTGGCGGAGTCTTGTCCTCCTGAGCGATCCCTCCCGGCGGAGTCCTGTGTTCCTGCGCGGTCCCTCCTGGCGGAGTCCTGTATTCCTGAGCGCTCCCTTCCGGCGGAGTCTTGTGTTCCTGCGCGTTCCCTCCCGGCGGACTCCTGTGTTCCTGAGCGTTCCCTTCCAGCGGAGTCTTGTGTTCGTGAGTGTTCACTCCTGGCGGAGTTTTGTGTTCGCGAGCGTTCACTCCCGGCAGAGTCGTGTGTTTGTGAGCGTTCCCTCCCAGCGGAGTCTTGTGTTTGTGAGCGTTCGCTCCCGGCGGAGTCTTGTCTTCCCCAGCGTTCCCTCCAGGAGGAGTCTAGTCTTCCTGAGCATTCCCTCCAGTCTGAGTCTTGTCCTCCTGAGCGTTCCCTCCCGTCGGAGTCTTGTGTTCGTGAGCGTTCCCTCCCGGCGGAGTCTTGTCATCCTGAGCGTTCCCTCCTGGTGGAGTCTAGTCTTCCTGAGCGTTCCCTCCTGAAGAAGTCTTGTCCTCCTGAGCATTCCCTCCTGCCGGAGTCTTGTCATCCTGGGCGTTCCCTCCTGGTGGAGTCTTGTCCTCCTGAGCGATCCCTCCCGGCGGAGTCCTGTGTTACTGCGCGGTCCTTCCCGGCGGAGTCCTGTATTCCTGCGCTTTCCCTCCCGGCGGACTTCTGTGTTCCCAAGCGTTCCCTTCCGGCGGAGTCTTGTGTTCCTGCGCGTTCCCTCCCGGCGGACTCCTGTGTTCCTGAGCGTTCCCTCCCGGCGGAGTCTTGTGTTCGTCAGCGTTCCCTCCTGGCGGAGTCTTGTCTTCATGAGCGTTCTCTCCCGGCGGAGTCGTGTGTTCGTGAGCGTTCCCTCCCGGCGGAGTCTTGTGTTCGTGAGCGTTCGCTCCCGGCGGAGTCTTGTCTTCCTCAGCGTTCCCTCCAAGAAGAGTCTAGTCTTCCTAAGCATTCCCTCCTGTCTGAGTCTTCTCTTCCTGAGCGTTCCCTCCTGGCGGAGTCTTGTCCTCCTGAACGTTCCCTCCCGTCGGAGTCTTGTGTTCGTGAGCGTTCCCTCACGGCCGAGTCTTGTCATCCTGAGCGTTCCCTCCCGGCGGAGTCTAGTCTTCCTGAGAGTTCCCTCCTGGAGAAGTCTTGTCCTCCTGAGCGTTCCCTCCTGCCGGAATCTTGTCCTCCTGGGCGTTCCCTCCTGGCGGAGTCTTGTCCTCCTGAGCGATCCCTCCCGGCGGAGTCCTGTGTTCCTGCACGGTCCCTCCTGGCGGAGTCCTGTATTCCTGAGCGCTCCCTTCCGGCGGAGTCTTGTGTTCCTGCGCGTTCCCTCCCAGCGGACTCCTGTGTTCCTGAGTTTTCCCTTCCAGCGGAGTCTGGTGTTCGTGAGTGTTCCCCCCTGGCGGAGTTTTGTGTTCGCGGTGTTCACTCCCGGCGGAGTCGTGTGTTCGTGAGCGTTCCCTCCCTGTGGAGTCTTGTGTTTGTGAGCGTTCGCTCCCGGCGGAGTCTTGTCTTCCTCAGTGTTCCCTCCAGGAGGAGTCTAGTCTTCCTGAGCATTCCCACCTGTCTGAGTCTTGTCCTCCTGAGTGTTCCCTCCCGTCGGAGTCTTGTGTTCGTGAGCGTTCCCTCCCGGCAGAGTCTTGTCATCCTGAGCGTTCCCTCCAGGCGGAGTCTAGTCTTCCTGAGCGTTCCCTCCTGGAGAAGTCTTGTCCTCCTGAGCATTCCCTCCTGCCGGAGTCTTGTCATCCTGGGCGTTCCCTCCTGGTGGAGTCTTGTCCTCCTGAGCGATCCCTCCCGGCGGAGTCCTGTGTTCCTGCGCGGTCCTTCCCGGCGGAGTCCTTTATTCCCGCGCTTTCCCTCCCCGGGGGGAACTTCTGTGTTCCAAGCGTTTCCTTCCCGGGGGAGTCTTGTGTTCGTGAGCGTTCCCCTTCCCCGGCGGAGTCGTGTGTTCGTGAGCGTTCCCTCCCAGCGGAGTCTTGTGTTCGTGAGCGTTCGCTCCCGACGGAGTCTTGTCTTCCTCAGCGTTCCCTCCAGGAGGAGTCTAGCCTTCCTGAGCATTCCCTCCTGTCTGAGTCTTCTCTTCCTGAGCGTTCCCTCCTGGCGGAGTCTTGTGCTCCTGAGCGTTCCGTCCCGTCGAAGTCTTGTGTTCGTGAGCGTTCCCTCCCGGCGGAGTCTTGTCATCCTGAGCGTTCCCTCCTGGAGAAGTCTTGTCCTCCTGAGTGTTCCCTCCTGGCGGAGTCTTGTCCTCCTGAGCGATCCCTCCCGGCGGAGTCCTGTGTTCCTGCACGGTCCCTCCTGGCGGAGTCCTGTATTCCTGAGCGCTCCCTTATGGGGAGTTTGGTCCTGCGGTTTTTCCCCCCGGCGGATCCGTTTCTGAGCGTTCCCTTCCAGCGGAGTCTTGTGTTCGTGGTGTTCCCCCCTGGGGGAGTTTTGTTTCCGAGCGTTCATCCCCCGGATGTGTGTTGGAGCGTTCCCTCCCCCGGGAGTCTTGTTTGTGAGCGTTTGCTCCCCCGGAGCTTGTCTTCCCCAGCGTTCCCTCCGGAGGGGGTCTAGTTGCTGAGCATTCCCCCCAGCTGAGTCTTGTCCTTGAGCGTTCCCCTCCGCCCGGGGTTTGTGTTCGTGATGTTCCCTCCCGGCGGGGTTTTTGCATTGAGGGTTCCTCCCGGTGGGTCTAGTCTTTTCCGAGGTTCCCTCTGAAAAAGCTTGTCCCTCTGGCATCCCCCCTGCCCGGAGTCTTTTCATCCCCGGGCTTCCCTCCTGGGGGATTTTTCCTCCTGGCGACCCTCCCGGCGGGTCCTTGTTTTGCGCGGGTTCCTTCCCCGGGGGAGTCCTTTTTCCTCGCTTTCCCCCCCGGCGATTCTGTGTTCCCCAACGTTCCCTTCGGCGGAGTCTTTTTGGGTTCTGGCGTTCCCTCCGGCGGACTCTGTGTTCCTGAGGTTCCCTCCCCGGGGGAGTTTTGTGTTCGTCGCGTTCCCCCCTGGCGGAGTCTTGTTTCTGAGCGTTCTCCCCGGGGTGTGGTGTTCGTGGCGTTCCCCCCCAGCGGAGTCTTGTTTCGTGAGCTTCGCTCCCGACGGAGCTTGTCTTCCCCCGCGTTTCCCCCCGGAGGAGTCTAGCCTTCTGAGCACCCTCCTGTCTGAGTTTTCTTCTGAGGTTCCCTCCTGGCGGAGTCTTGTGCTCCCGAGCTTCCGTCCCGTCGAAGTCTTGTGTTTTTTGAGCGTTCCCTCCCCGGGGGATTTGTCATTGAGCGTTCCCTCCCGGAGAAAGCTTTCCTCCCGAGTTTCCCTTTTGGGGAGTCTTGTCCCCCTGAGCGACCCTCCGGCGGGCCCCGTGTTCCTGCACGGTCCCCCCTGGGGGAGTCCTGTATTTTGAGCGGTCCCTTTCCGGGGGGTCTTGTGTTCTGCGGTTCCCTCCCCGGGGCTCCTTGTTCCCGAGGTTCCCTTCCCCGGAGTCTTTTGTTCGTGAGTGCCCCCCCTGGGGGAGTTTTGTGTTCGCGAGCGTTCACTCCCGGCGG
>JAODAL010069882.1:0-16161 GCA_025379985.1 Phyllomedusa bahiana
ATCAGAAACAGATAAGTAAGAAAAGAGTAAACATGACGCACCCAAAAAATTGACTGCAACTCTGAAAAATACAGGATGAAACCGGGAAACAAACAGAAAGAAAGTATTACAAGTGACTCCCCCAGCGAAAAAATGAGGCAGCTCGGATATAAACAGGAGGTAACTCGGGACATACAGTAAGTAATGTATTACACAGTAATGCACCAGCAGAAATTGATGCACCTGGAGTATAATACAGGTGAAACTCAGATCAGACAGGATAAGTAATTTTATGTACACAGTGACTGCACCAGCAGAATAGTGAGTGCACTCTGGAAAAAATACGGGATAACTCAGGATCAGTATAGGAATAAGTAATGTATGTTACACATTGACTGCACCCAGCAGAATATTAAATGGCAGTTTCTGAGGATAAAAACAGGATGTAACTCGGGATCAGTACAGGAAAGTAATGTATGTACACAGTGACTGCCTAGCAGAATAGTGATGCAGCTCTGGAGTAAATACAGGATGTATCTCAGGATCAGTACAGGATAAGTAATGTATGTACACAGTGACTGCACCAGCAGAATAGTGAGTGCAGCTCTGGAGGATAATACAGGATGTAACGCTGGATCAGTACAGGATAAGACTGGATGTAAACAACAATATTCATTTTTAATGACAGTAAACAGAAATCTTAAAAATAGCTAAAAAATTAAAACACGGACGTATGTTTTAAAGTTGTTGTATAACCAAGATTTATTAACAAAAGAACTTTTTTATTATTGCATCAGTAGAAAGAAGCTACAGAATAAAAAATAATTAAAAAAATACACTAAATCTCGACAATCCACGCTTCGGACTTTCTCCCAGACAAATCCACAATTAATCATAACTGACAGAAATTTTAATGATACAAATCGTGTTCTCACAGAAAGATTTACCTGATTTTCTGGGCTTATAAGAATTCTCTGCATTCTTTAAATTTGTGGACTTTGAACTGTATACACCCGGAGGTTTCCTTGGACCTATTGTTGATCAGGGAGGGGACACTGGGTTACAAACACAGTTCTATGGGCATAACAGAGGATTTGTGGAGGAGTGGTGACTCAATGCCCCTATAGTCACGAAATAAAGATATTATTGTTTCCAGCTATTCACAATCATGACTGAGTAAATCCACCCATAATGCACACAAGGTGGTATTCCTTTAGAAAACAAGGCTGGAAACAGTGCCACTATTATCTGGTGGTAATATCTGGTATTGCACTTTAAAATTAAGAGAGAAGAAAAGCAACTATATTTTTTAATCTGCTGCAAAAACCAAAAATAGAAGGGACAGACATATAAATTCTTAGGGGCAACAAAGTATTTCTGAATTTGACTTCCAGGTATGCCACCGGGAACCAAGGGAAAAGAGCAGCTGCCCCCTTTGGGGATTCTTCAAGTACCGTTTCGTCTGATAGGGGACCCTCTGCACATTTCTTTTTTTCCCCCAGGGATGCCAGGGTCACCAGAATGAGACAAGCATGGTCACAGGAATG
This sequence comes from Phyllomedusa bahiana, assembly GCA_025379985.1. Lineage (NCBI taxonomy): Eukaryota > Metazoa > Chordata > Amphibia > Anura > Hylidae > Phyllomedusa > Phyllomedusa bahiana. The sequence goes on from JAODAL010069882.1 coordinate 1,527, forward strand.
TAGACTAACTACGGGATCCCAGGAATTAACTAAGCTACGGATCACCAAATTAACTAAGCTAGGGATCCCCGGGGAATGAGATAACTCGGATCACCAGAATGTAACTAAGCCGGATCCAGGAAGAGACAAGCAAAGGTCACGGAATTTTAAACAAAGTACTGGTCACCAGGAAAATGTAGAACAAAAGGGGTCCCCAGAATGTGACTAAGTATGACACAGAATTAACAAAGCAAACGGGTCACCAGAAGTGAAAAGCTACTGGATCACGAGGAATGTAGACTAAGCTACTGGATCACCAGGAATGTAGACTAAGCTACTGGATCACCAGGAATGTAGACTAAGCTACTGGATCACCAGGAATGTAAAAAGCACGGGACCCCAAAAAGAGACAACTACTAAAACCCAAAATGTAGACTAAGCTACGGGGATCACAGGAAGTAGATAACCCCTTGATCCCAGAAGTAGACTAAGCTAGGGGTCCCCCAGGAAAAGAAAAGTAAGACTGGACACCAGAATGTAGACAAAGCACGGTCCCCAGGAATTTTTTAATACTGATCCGGGAATGAGCAACTATGGATCCCCGGGGGAATGAAACTAACCCGATCACCAGAAAGCTAACCTACGGGATACCAGGAATGAGCTAACAGGGTCACCAGGAATGGACTAATACGGGAACCCCCAAAATAAAGACAAAGGGGCAAAACGGGATCAAGGAATGAACAAACACTGGTCAAAAAAAAAATGTAGCTAACACTGAAACCAGGAAAGAATAACACTGTTTCACAGGATGGGGGTTTTTTTTACTGATCACCGGGAATGAGGGCTATAATACGGGGGATCACTGGGGAGGGAGGCTAAACCACGGGATCCCCAGTAAAAAACAGCAAAACAAGGGTTTCACCGGTAAAAAAGGCTCCACCCCAAAGGGAAGAATTACGCCGGGGCATAAGGGCTAAACCTTTTGATTACAAGGGGGGGGAGGAAAACCACTACAACCATACGAAGCTACACATTTAAGCTTAATACGGCAATCCAGGATTACTGCTGAACAGGTTTGGGCCTTTTAAAGGTTTTTCCTGGCCAGAATCGTTTTTTTTAAGTCTAGAATGGCGATTTATGACCCCTGAAAAACAGGATCAAAAATCGGTCATTCTAGGCTATTAATTTCGCGCATAAAAAATTTGGGTTTAAAACCCAAAAATTTACGTCACCCTAAAAACATTTAAAAGTATAGTCCTGTACTCCTAGTTGTGATCTGACTGAAGAACTGCTCTATTCTTAAAAATAGTTTGTAAGACGATAACATCCATGCTTAGCTATAATGTTTTCAAGGAAGACAAAACCCCCCGAGTAAAGCCCAAAATTTCCCCCCTTTTTGGGAAACATTTCCCTTCCCCCCAAACCCCAATCGGCAATCGGAAAAATCCGGATCAATGACCCCTCTCCGAATCCCGGCACTAAAACTTGTTTTTTTTTAATCAAAAAATATCCAGACCCTTTTCCAAATCCCGGTCCTATAATTGTTTTTTATTACATCTAGAAATGATCCAACCCTTTTCCAGAATCCTGGGCACTATAAAATTTTATATTTTCTCTGAAAATCCAGGGCCCTTCTCCAAATCCGTCACTATAACTTGTTTTATTTTTACATCTAAAAGTTCCAGACCTTCTCCAAATCCCTCACTATACCTTTTAAAATTTTTACTCTAAAATGATCCAACCTTCTCCAGATCCCCGCACATAACTTGTTATATTTTTACATCTAAAATGTATCCAACCCTTTTCCCGAATCCGCACTTAATGTTTTTTATTATTACTTTTAAAATGTTCCGACCCTTTTCCAGAATCCCGGCACTATAATTTATATTATACATCTAAAAGGGATCCAGACCCTTCTCCAGAATACCGGTCCTATAACTTGATATATTATTACATCTAAAATTGCCCGACCCCCTCCGAAATCCGGCACTATAATTGTTAAATTTTTTTAACTATAAAGTATCCAGATCCTTCTCCAAATTCATGTCACTAAAACTTTATTTTTTACATCAAAAAAGTTCCGACCCCCCCAGAATCCCGGTCACTATAACTTTTTAATTATCATCTAAAATGTATCCAGACCCCTTTCCCCCAAAACCCGGGCACTTTAACTTGTTTTTTTATTACATTAGAAAAGTTCCCGACCCTTCTCCAAATCCTGTCACATAAAAATTTTTTATATTTTTACATCAAAAATGATCCCAACCCTTCCCGAATCCCTCCTTAACTTTTTTATTATTACATTAGAAATGTAAACCAACCCTTTCCAAAAACCCGGGCACTATAACTTTTTATTATTACATCTAAAATGTATCCAAACCCTTCTCCAGAACCTGGTCACTTAACTTTTATATTATTTCATCTAAAATGTTCCCGACCCCTTCCCAGAATCCTGGGTCACTAAACTTGTTATATTTTACATCAAAAAAGTTCCAACCCTTTAAATCCCGGTTAATAATTTTAAAAATTCTCTAGAAAGATCCAGCCCTTCTCCCAAAAAACCCCCCATAATTTTTAAATTTCATCTGAAAATTTTAAAACCCCTTTCCAAAAATCCCGGGGATATAAAATTGTTATTATTAAAAATTAAAAATGTACCGACCCTTCCCAGAATCCTGGGGACTATAACCTTTTTTTTTTATTTTACTCAAAATGTTCCCAGGGCCCATTCCAGAATACCGGGGCCTAAAACTTTAAAAATTTTTTTATTCATCTAGGTTTTCCCAAACCCCCCAAATCCTTTTCCTTCTTGTTAATTTTACATTAAAAATGTACCAGACCTTTTCCAAATTAGTACTTAATTTCTATATTTAAACATTAGAAAATAGATCTCCCAAACCCCGGGGACTATAACTTGTTAATTTTTTAATAGAAAATCCCGACCCTTTTTCCCCGAACCTGGAAAAAAATAACTTTGTTGTTTTTACTCGAAAAGTTTTCCCAACCCTTTCCAGAATTGTCCCCAAAAACTTTTTTAAAAAATTGTTGGAAATGTACCCCAACCCCCTCCCAAATCCCCGTCACGAATTTTTTATTTACATCAGAAAGATCCCAATTAAAAATTCCCGTTTAAATGTTTTATTACTTGAAATTTTCCAGCCTTCCCAAATCCGACATAACTTTTTAATTAAATTTCTCTTAAAAAGTTCCCAACCCTTCTCCAAATTTTGGTCATAAACTTGTTAAAATTACATTTGAAAATTTTTCCCCCTTTTTTCCCAAAACCTGGTTTTACAAACTTGTTATATTATTACATCTAGAAAGCAAAACCAGACCCTTCTCCAAAGGGAAAGATGTTCTGATCATTCCCATGCCCCTTTTTAAATACACCCCTAATCTTTTTTTGCTTGGCCTGCTGCCTGACATTGGCTGCTACAATTAAGTTTACTGTCCACCAGGATTCCCAAGTCTCCTTTACATAGTAACTTAAATTCACTCACCCTGAAGTCAACTCTGGACAGATTTATAAGAAAGAAAAGAGTAGGAGTTGGTCAAAGCAACCAACAAGGAGGACATATCTGAAAACTATCTTGGCCTAAGACTTTTCTTGTTGCCCATAGCAACCAATCAGAGCGCCCCCTTAATTTTTCAGAGCACTATGTGAAATGAAAGGGGAATGCTGATTGGTTGCTATGAGCAACAAGAAAAGTCTTAGACCAAGACAGTTTTCAGACATGTCCCCCTAAGAGTCCTGCTCTCATATAACCAAAATGCTCTGAAATCAGCTGATATCCCCAACAATCAGCTGAAGATCCACGTGGCCACTACGAGAGGAATATAGTATTACATGGCAGAGATTCAAATAGATATTAACATGTTGTACTGTATTTTCTTACTTTGAATTTCTTCCAGGTTCTCCAATTTCGGCTTAAACTCCCGACATACTGATAGATCTAATGACCCTCTTGAAATCAGCCCTCGGGCACAGGACTGCCTCACTGCTGGCTGATGTTGGTGCTATATGGATAACAATAAGTAAATCATTACATTATTGCAGTACTGACGCCTGTTTATTATTTTCATATTACAGCCGGTTTAGTTTTCCCACCAGACTGTGACTTAGTCATGTGAGTTTAAGAATCAAGTGTTTTTCTTAAGATTTTGAAGTCAAACTCATTCGTGAGACATCTCACTCATGACAAGTATTTGGCATGGGAAAGTTCTCACCATACTTGAGTGGTTACTGAAAAGCCTCCAGGGGATTTGCAGAGGTCCTTACATCTATAACAGTGTGGAAAAACACAAGATGTACCAGCGCCCTCAGCTGGTCTCTGGGAGAATGACATCTTAGACTAGACTGCTTCACCAATTGGCCATTATGCTATTAGATTGTCAAAGGAAACACCAAAGGATTGATGTAAGATTAATTTATGTACATTGGCTGCAGAGGTTACAGCTTAATGCAGGTCCTGGTGCCAGATGGGTCCTCAAGGCCTTAATTAATGCCATAAGGTGAAGAAGATACATTATAGTAAAAAAAAATCTATCCATCATTTTATCTACCCCATATTTTTTTCTAGTATCGTTTTTCATTATTTCTATATTATCTTCATTATCATCTATCTTCTATCTTCAAACAACCCCCTATTATCTATCTATCTATTAATTATCTATTTATATCTATCTTCTCATATCTATCCCCATTATCTACTAAACTATTATCTACAACTTATATTCATATATTTCATCTATCTATATCTCCTCTTCCCCCATATCACTATTATTTATTTTATCTATCTATCTCATATTATCTATCTCCCCCCTAAATTCTCATATTTAAATTTTTACTATTATCTATCCCCATTTTCTTTTTATTTTTCTATTATATATCTCATATCATCATCCCACATCCAATCTATCTACATTATCTATCATTTTTAATTATCTCACACCTATATTTCATATTTATTATCTATTTACTACTATTATCATCCCCTATCATCTATCTATTATTATTATATACTCATTTATACATCTATCTCATTCTCTCTCTCATATCTATCTACTATCCATATCTACTACATCAAATTTTCTATCTCTCAATCCTACTTCTACTATTTACCTATATCTATATCTCAATTTTTTATATTATCTATCTATCTATCTTTATCTATTTTTTAAAAATTTTATTTTACTATCTCTCTATCTATCTATTATAAATTTTCTATTCACACCATAATTTAAAATTTTTTTCCCATCTTTTTATCTATCTCTACTTCATTTCTATCTAGTCGAAAAAAAAGAAGGGGGGCCGAACGTAAACAGATAAAAAGAGGGGGGAACACGGAAAATTACAAAAGGTGCTCACCTGGGTTATTTGCCCGTAATCAGAGGCCCAAACCCCATATGCCATACAGACTCTTCCCCTCAAACCCAGATCACGGGCCCGAGGGCCCGAACCCAAAAAAACGCCACCCAGCGCGGTGGGGGAAAGGATGATCTAAAAAAACAAAGAAGACCCGGGCTCGGGAAGATAAAAGTCCTGGACTTCCGGTTCCGGCACACGCATGTAAGGCAGCGCAGCCGGCCCGTCCCAAGTGCCCCCAACCCAGGTTTCCCCGCACATTACCGGGCTAATCCCCGGCATAATTTGCGCCTCAACACCCTGCTAAACCCCCCACTGTGAGGGATGAAAAGGAAACCGGGGGAAGACAGCGTGACGGACCCGGTCCATAAGCAGACAGCGAGAGGCCTTTCAAAGATGGGCCCCATTTTCCCAGGGGGGATCGGAAGGGGGGGCCGGGTGCACGGCCCTCCCGTAGCAGAGGGGAAACCTCACCCGAGGGCAGCCCGGCAGGAAGCCCCGGTCGACCCGCCCCCCAATTAATGAATCCCGGGGGGCATGCAGGCTATCAGGATCGTGATTCCCCGGAGCTGCGGGGAAACCCGGGGATAAAAAAGGGGCTGGGGGTTCTTGTAAATTTATGGTGTGGGGAGTGGCAAATTGCTTGTCCGGATAAATGGGGGCTGGAGGCGATATATCATCTGCGTGACCCGCTCATGTCGGCTGCAGTCTCAGGGGATACATAAGGACTTATATACATCATCGCGATTTGGGGTCTAGAGGGAAAAGTGAGTGTTGTTTAAGAGACTTGCTGGGGAAATAGGACACAAGGAGGATAATCAAAAAAAAAAAGAATTACTCCAAAATAAAGTAGAGGACTTAGAGAAAAGGATCTCGTAGAAACAACTTGCGGATTATTGGTCTCAGCGAGAATATCCCCTCAAAACACCTACATAACATCTGTGCTATTGAAATACCAAAGATTCTAGAAATGCAATACCCTCTAAAAGTGGAACGCACCCATAGAATTGGCCCACCAACAGGGCCATCAGCTGAGGGAGGTTCGGGTAAACATAGGCCCGTTATTGTGAAATATCTGGACTACTCTGAGAAATCCCAGTTATTACAAGCTTTTCGGGCGCACAAAAATCCGTTGATTTACAAGGGGGACAAGTAACTGCTCTTTGCAGACTATTCCATCGAGGTATCAAGAAAGAGGAAACAGTTTTCACATATATGCACGACCCTTGTTAAACGACAAATTCGCTTCAATCTCCAATTTCCTGCTATTCTGAGGATTTTCCCTGAGCAAGGCCCAGCGATTATATGCCACTCTCCGGAAGAAGCAGAGGAATATCTAGAAGGACTTCCCTGAAAGAAAGGGAACACGGAGAGGTTAGAGGAAGGGAGGAGTGCCGCGGAGAGACGGAGCTAACATCATGCCAATCATCCCAGGTCCAGCCAGGACACTGCCAATGCTGATTCTTATGCGGGACAATTCTGGACACCAAGGAAGCGCTGACTGTCTTGCCTTATTTTGCATCTATCAGGTTTTTCCCACTGCTAGTAACCAATTTTGGGACTCTAATGCTTGTTGAGACAATCTAGTGTATATATTTGAAGAGCAGTATAAGGGAAGTTATGGCTATGTTGTTAGATAGTTAAAAGGGTTATCGGGTAGCCGGGGAACAGTGCTTAATATATAGTCAGGGACTGGGGTATACAATAGGTTACTTCCTTCATTCAGGGTCGGCGGGAGAAGGGGTGTGTAGGGATGATGGTTTTGAGAGCAATCCGGAGGGCAGTGATCCCACCTCGGAAGAATATGCGCGAAAAAAGAGAAGTCACTACAGGAAAAGGAGAGGGTCAGTTAAGGAGTGTGGAGGTTCATGTTTGTTGGGTTTTGTTCTGGGGGGGGGGGGGCAGGGACAGGGGTGCATCGCTCTTTGAAGATCCTGAGGTTCGGTATAAGTGACAGGTTCCTTAAAATATGCGATTAGTATCTTGGAACGTTAAGGGGCTACACTCCCCACATAAGAGATTAATGGTTCTGAGATATCTTAAGAAGCAGAGACCGGATATAGCTATTCTACAAGAAACTCACCTGGATGAAAAGGACTTTAATCGTATGAAAAAGTTATGGGTGGGGAGGTGAGAGGTTCAGCAGCGGTCAAAGGGAAAGCGGACGTGCTAATTCTACTCAATAAGAATACCCCTTATAAAATAATATCTCAGGAGTCAGACAGAGAGGGCAGACTCATTAAGATAACTGTACAAACCTCCGCGGGGGTCCTTAGCATCATTAACGTTTATGCGCCCAATGTGAGCGATATCGAATTCTTTTATCAGCTAAACAACCACATATCCAAGGATGGCGGAAACAATATTATAGTAGGAGGGGATTTCAACTCAGTGATGGACGAGAGGGAAGATAGAAAGCGCACGGGGACCCAAAAAAGGGCGAGGTATGCAGGGCGGAGTTTAGTTAAGGATATTTGCGAATCTACGAATCTGGGAGATGTGTGGAGATTGTTAAACCCGCAGGAAAGGCAGTTCACCCATTTCTCTCATGCACATTTATCTTGGTCACGACTGGATTACTTCTTGGCCAGTCGGAGGTTTATGGGTCAGGTCGAGTCAGTGGAGATAGGAGATTTGGTGATCTCGGATCACTCCCCTATACTGATGACATTGCGGGACGTACTTCCCTAGTGCTCTTTTGGGAGATGAGCACTTTCGGGAACTCCTGAAGAGATGGTGCGAGGAGTATGCGCAAGATAATGAGGTCCACAAGGCAAACCCGGGTCTTTTTTGGGACACCGGAAAGGCAGTGTTAAGGGGAAGGATTACGGCGTATGCGGCAGCAAAGAAAAAAGCTATGAGAGACAAGTTTGATAGGCTTACTGTTACTCTGAGGAAGTCCTACACTGATTTTCTATCCCAGCCATCAGACGATAATAAAAGGGACTGGATAGCGGCCAAAGAAGCCTTTGAGTTTCAACAAAAGAGCATAGAACTCTTCTACAGTGACCAGATGAGAGCTTCGCTCTTTAAATTAGGTAACAAGTCAGGGAAATTACTAACGAACCTGGTGAAGAATAGGAGGGGGGGCAGACTAATATAGAGGGGTTGATAGATGGCTCTGGGGCAATGGCGAGAGACCCGAGACAAATTAATGTCATTTTAGAAAATTATTACAGAAAACTATACACTCAGACACCGTGCGACATGACAAAAGGGGAATCTTTTCTGGGGGAAATCGGATTACCAGGGATATCCGCGGAAGATAGGGAACAACTGAATAAGGAAATCACCGAGGAAGAAATTATAGCAGTTATCAAGAATGTTCCGCCAGCTAAGGCTCCTGGCCCAGATGGCCTGTCAGGTGACTTTTACAAATTATTACATAAAGCGGTCGCCCCCACCTTAGTACAGGTGTATAACGAAATTATTCTGGAGAACAAGATGCTACCGTCTTATATAAAAGTATTATACAAAAACGGGAGGGATCCTTTGCTGGCTGAATCTTATCGACCTATATCATTAATAAATCAGGATGTCAAAATTATTTCCAAAGTCATAGCAAACCGATTAGCAAATATAATGGCCAAATTAATAGGCCCACATCAAATGGGTTTCATCAAGGGGAGGTCCGGTGTAAAAAACATCAGAACTGTTTTAGCCGTTCAGGATTATGTGGACAGAAACCCTCAGATGGGGCTTACGCCGGCTTTGTTGAGCATAGTCGCGGAGAAAGCCTTCGACAACATAAGCTGGAGCTGGCTAAATATGGTGTTAGACCAAATGGGGTTTGTGGGAAGGTTTAGAAATTATATCTCAGCAATGTATAACTTGCCTCAAGCGAGAGTGCATACCCCGGGCTTCATTTCATCACCCATACATTTACAAAAAGGTACAAGACAGGGTTGCCCGTTATCGCCTATGCTTTTTGACATTGCCCTCGAACCATTGGCGCTATATTTGAAGAGTTTTAAGGACCTTAAGGGAATTGAGGTAGGATCCAGTGAGGTTAAAATTGTATGTTTCGCAGATGACATCCTTCTGTTTCTTAGGGACCCCATTGGGCAGGTGAAGGATGTGCTGGAAGCTTTGATTAAATTCGGAGAATTCTCTGGGTTTAGGGTTAACAAAGATAAATGCCAATTATTGCCACTAGGGCCACGCAATCACATACCCAATCACTTAGTCGAGGTGGAAGTGGTGAAGTCCCATATAACATACCTAGGCATCAAAATTGGGCCAGTTGGAGCTTCTGTGTACCAATTGAACTACTCCCCCCTGATCAATAAAATCCTTTCCGAATTAGAAAAATGGAAAGATCTCCCTCTGTCTCTAGCAGGGAGGGTGCATCTGATAAAAATGATCAGTTTTGCGAAATTACTATATCCTCTGCAGAACCTACCCGTGTTGCTTAAACACTCGGACGTGACGAGGTTGCGCAGGGCCTTTTCCAATTTCATTTGGAAGGGAAAGAAGTCCTGTATTAGTTATGACAAACCGGCAATGGGAAAGGCACAGGGAGGACTACAATTGCCTAATATTAGAATGTATAATCTAGCAGCCATGTGGAGACATGTAGGAGACTGGTTGAATGGCACGGGTATGTTCTCTAACATGGATCTTGAATCCCAGCTCACATCGCACTGCAGCCTTCCATCTTTGCTACATATACCAATGAGACTCCAGCCCAAGGAGGCAAAAAGCAGCATTATTCTTAGAGACACATTGGCTACGTTGAGGCACGTGAGAAAGCTATTTAATCGCCCCATGTATATCTCCCGCTTTGTTCCTTTATGGGATATGCCCTCTTTTGGTCCGGGTAGAGAGAATACATTTTTTCAAAAGTGGAAACAAAGGGGGGTCAGAGTGCTAGGCGACGTGCTATCAGACTCCACGGGTTCCCTCCTTAATTGGGAAGAAATCAATAAAAAATTCTCCTTGGGAGTAAACCAGATTTTTCAGTACAAGCAAATACAACACTATTGCAAATCATATGTTACACATCTCCAATCCCTGGGAGAGACATCAGAATTTGCCGAACGTACCAAATTTAGAGATAGTAAAGGGATGCTGTCCAGAATCTATTCTATCTTTCAGGCTAAAGTTAGCGAGGGGTTAGTAGACAAACTCTTCGGGTACTGGAGGACGCAACTTGACGATAACAACTTGCAACACAAAGTACTAAAAGGCATGCAATTGGTGCAGAAATCCATAGTGAGTGAACAATGGAGAGAGACGTTTTTTAAGCTAGCACATAGGGCCATATTTGCTTTTGACATCCCTTATGGAAAGGACAGGGCTGAATATTTAACAGAATGTCCCAAATGTGGTCTTGCTGAGGCCGATCTGTACCATTGTATGTGGATGTGCTTGGATACTGCTAGATTCTGGCATCAGGTGAAGGATTTTTTGAGGGACACTTGGAATTGCTCTGTTTCATTCAATCCGCAGGGTTTCCTTTTTCATTTCGTCACTGCTGAACCACAGGCAGAGGGGTCAGGGAACACCTTGATTACTTTCAAAGGGTTGCATGTTACACTGCTGGCAGCAAAAAAATGCATTCTTAAACACTGGATTGACAAATCTACCCCGACATTATCTGAGCTTACAGAGAGTCTGCGACAGGTCATTTATTTAGAGAAGCTTCAGGCGGTCAAGAATAAGGACATGGAAGCAGGAAGGTTCTTGAAGAAGTGGAGACCGTTTATCTCTACACAATACAATGCAGATGAAATTAAGGCTTTATTAGAACCATTTAAGTACACTGATTATTACCTCATAGAAAAGTTAAAAGGTACGCTAGGAAATCTAGATATTGGGGATTAACACAGGATGGAGTGATGCACACTGGGTGGAGGGAGGGGGCGTTGTTTTTTTTTTTTTTTTTTTTTTTTTAGGGGAGAAAATTTCTGAAAAATAGGAGACATTAAGTTAATTAATTATTAAAGTGATTGCGGGTTGTTATTAGATATTGAAATGGTGGTTGGGGATTTGGTTTTTCTGTTTGGATGTATATACGTGTGGAGGGCATATTTCCCCTTTTGTACTTGTCGGTATCACTTGTCTTCTGTAATAAAACTTGTTATAAATAAAAAAAAAAAGAAGATAAAAGTCCTCGGAAGGGACAAAGTCTTTTAAAACTATGGGCGACATATATGAATCTCGGCGAGTCGGAGCGCACGTTGTCGGCAGTTTTCTGGCCGAAATTTGCGCCTCATGTATGTCGGTCCCCGAGTTGCACTCAACATGGGGTTTGAAAGTCCCCGCGCCTTGCCATGTTGGGGCGCAGTGCGGGGACTTGGCGCAGTGCGGGGATGGCCCAAATATTCGCCGTGAGGAGGTACGCTCATACATCGGGAAAAAAGTCACCCGCCCTGCCAGGGGTGGGTCGTGCGGGACTGGCCGAACAGATTCCGTTTTGAGAAGGCTGGGAAAACAGCAAAAAAAATCATTAAAGAGTCCGTGCAATGGATATAAAAAAAAAAACGCCTTTATTAGGTTTAAAAAAATATATCAGAAAAAGACTAAAACCTACTTAAAAAATACATAAAAAAAAATCACTTTCCAAAAATCAAAAACGGCGCTACATCGGGAATTTGGGATTTTGGGGAAATTGGGGGAAAATACAGTAATTCAAATTCTGTAAGCTATCTCATTGGTCGGCCCCAAAAAACCCAAACCCAATCAGAATAGGAGCGACAGTGACCCATTAAAACCTATGGAAAAAGTATTGACAATCAAATAAAAGGGGGGGGGGACAGTTCAAAATACAGTAAAAATGCGAAAAGAGCGATTGGTTGAGCTAGGGGGGTTGGAACCCGGGCCCCAACAAATAGGAGCGACAGGGACCCATTATAACCATGGCAAAAGTTTTGACCAATAAAAATAAAAAGGCGGCACAGTTAAAATACAGTAAAAATCAAAAAGAGCTGATTTTTTTAAGTCGGGGGGCTTTGGCAACCCTGGCCAATCAATGGAGGCGACGGGCCCCTTTAAAACCTAAGGAAAATATTACCAATCAAAATAAAAGGGCGGGACGTTCAAAATACAGAAAAAATGCAAAAAGAGCTGATTGGTTAGTAGCGGGTCTTGGCTATCTGGGCCAATAGAGGGGGGGCTACTTTTCCTATTGTAGTCTAGGCCAGATGGGGGCAATGAAATTTTGGCTCTCAGCGCCTGCGGCATGGGTATGATTAAAAAAAATAATTTTTATTGGGTGAAAAATATTACCCAAAAAAAAGAGCTAAAACCTTTCAAAAACAAAAAAAATCAAACCCCTAACAACGCTTTTGTCCCCGTCCCGGCCCACATCAGGAATTGGGGATATTGAAAATTGACGGGAAAAAAATAATTCTAATTCGTAAGTGCTTCTCATTGGGGCGGCAAAAACCATCCAAAACAGAATAGGAGCGACTGCCCATTATAAGCTTTTGGGGAATATTACCCAAACAAATGAAAAAATAGGGGGCAGTTCAAAATACATAAAAAAGGCAGAAAAAGCTGATTGGTTGAGCCAGGGGGCCCAAAATGAAACCACCAACATATGATGCGTCTATTTTTTAGTGGGGAAAGAAGGGGCGATAGAAGGGCACCCTAAAATTTTACGTCTTTGGGAAAAAATTCTAGTACTGTGATTTTTGGGGGGGAAAGGGGGGTCCTCCGCTTAGCCAATCAGCGGGTGAGCTACCCTTTTCCAGAGTCTATGGGGGAAAAGGAAAAGCAAAGCGAGCCGTTTGGATGGCAAGTTAAAAGAGGCGGGGGGTTATTTGGGCCCAAAGGAGAGCGAGCGATGCTCTTATGGGGTTTATGTTTATAGAAGGTTTTAGTCTTTTTCAGATAATATTTTTTCCCCCTAATAAAAACAATTTTTTTAATCATACTCCCTGCGCACGGTGCTGAGAGCCGAGATTCTTTTTCCCCGATTTGGGTAATACAATGGGGGAAGTAGCTCGCGCTCTGATTGGCCGGGGTAGGGAAGCCCCCGCTACTCAACCAATCACTCTTTTCTGCATTTTTTACTGTATTTTAACTGTCCCCCCCTTGAATTTTATTTGGCAATACTTCTCCCTAGGTTTTAATGGGTCACTGTCGCTCCATTCTGATTGGTGGGTTTTTCTGCCGACCAATGAAAGCGCTTACAAATTTGAATTTTCTGTATTTTCCCCCAATTTTCCCAAAATCCTAATTCCCTGATGTTGCGCCGTTTAGATTTTTGGGAAATTGATTTTTTTTTGGGTTTTTTTTTTTTTTTGAAGGTTTTTTTAGTCTTTTTCTGAAATTTTTACCCTAAAAAAAAAGCGATTTTTTGATTCATACCCATGCCGCAGGGGTGAGAGCCAAGATTTCTTTTGCGATCTTTTTATGTTTCCTTGCATGTTCCGTTCTGTTCACTTCGCCTACTCCGGCTCTTTAGACCAAATAACCAGGTCTGCCTGTCGGGGTGCCCCAGCGCTGCAATGTGCCGCACTTTGCCGACCCCCGTGTACATCTGAGTATTCGAATGACCGCGTCCCCCCCCGAACCCCAAACCCGCCCCCTTTATTGGGCGCATCCGAAAGTGGCGAAAAGGGTGCACCCAACATGCATCCCGATCCAACGGGGGTTCGTGCCAGTGATGGCCAATGGATGATTTCTGGTGGGTGTGTCCGGGGAAAAACGTATGCTTATTGGTTCTCTTGGGGGGAGACAGACAAATGGGTTTAAATAAACACATTACCTACGGGATGTAAAACCTTTAAGAATAAAAAAAAGTTAAAAAAACATATAAAAAAAAAAAAACTTGCATAAAAAAAAAAATATTTGCATAAATTATCTATCTAAGCTACTTCTATCCATATCTATTTTCATATTATCTATCTATCTATCTCAATCATTTCATCTCATATCTATCTATTATCTACTCATATTATCTTTATCTCATTCTACTAATTACTATCACTACTCATATCTATCTATCTATTATCTCAATTATTCATACTATCTATATCTATCTATCTATCTCATATCTATCTACTATCTATATCTATCTATCACTATCTATCATTATCTCATATTATCTATTTTCTATATCTATCTATTATCTATTATTACTATCATCATCCATATCTATCTATCTATCATTCCCTATCTATTTATCTATCTACATCTATCTATTTTCTCATATCTATCTATCACTATCTACATTATCTCATTCTATCTATCTCTACTATCTATCTTTTATCTATTATTATCATCTATCTCATATCTATCTATTTTCATATCATCTATCTATCTATCTATTCTATCTATCTA
>JAODAL010069883.1:0-16161 GCA_025379985.1 Phyllomedusa bahiana
CATATTTCCCCCCCTTAGCCCACATATGCCCCCCTTAAAACCAATAGCCTCCCCTTACCACATAAACCCCCCCCCAAAGCCACAAATTTCACCCCCCAGCCACAAATGCAACCCCCATTAATTTACATATGCCCCCCTTAGCCACATATGCACCCCCTCTTAGCCACATATGCACCCCATTAGCCACATATGCCCCCCCTTATCCACATATACACTCCCTAGCCACATAGCACCAACCCCCCTTAGCCACAATCAAACCCCCCTTTCCTAATAAAAAATAAAATAAAAAAACCTACTCACCTCACACCTTTCCCCGCATCCAGATCCGCCAAACTTGAGAACTTGTAAGCACGTGATGTCATCACGCTGCTTACCCGGCTCGCGGGGCCCCCGGGGACCTTTTCCCCGGCTGGGGAGAGGTGGGCCGGGGTTAGAAGATCCCAGGGGGTCGCAGGGGGGGGAAAAGAGGGGGGCGTCACCCCCCCCCTGCGACGCTGAGGTGGGAAATTTTTTTACCATACCAAGCATCGTCATACAGGGGGGAAGACAGGACAAATAAAGAACCCTTTATGCCCTCCCCCCCCGACCTGGGCGGCGCGGGTTTAAACCCCTGTTAAACGGCCATGCAGTTTAAGGGGCGGCGGGGGCCCCCCCGCACAAAATTTTTGGGTACGGGCCCCCCAGCAGCGGCCGGAGCCCCCGGGAAATTCGGGGGGGCACAGGCAGATTTATTCTTTGGGTGCCATGCCCCGAATGGGAAACTTTCCTAGCGACGCCCCTTGGGGCAGCATCATGCCAAAGGGGGAAAACTTTTCTTTTAGCAGATACTGAAAAACTTTTCTTAGTTTAAGGAAGATGGATGGGGCTAAATACAAGGGGAATTTTTTAGAAAAAACCATTAATTCTGAAAAATACTTGGGGAAATATTGGTAGATTCTAACTTCAAAACAGGACCAAAGACCCTAAATATACAAACCAGAGGTACAAAAGGAATAGGTTAAAAGGAAAAAAAGGGCCCCATAGGGTTTTCCCCCCTTGCTGAGGGGAGGCAAAAAGGGAGTGTCAAACCTGCTTTTTTCCAGCTCTGATTCCCCTAATTTTTAAGAATCTTTCAGTTTTAGAAAACATTTTTTCCCCTCAAAACTTTTTCAAAGAGAAAGGGGTTTTCTCCGCCCACTTTACCGTTATTCACATGTTTCCCACCTATTTCCCAAAGTAAAAAAATTTGTCATTTGAGGTGGGCGGGACTAGCCCTCCGATTGGCCCGGGTTTTAAAAAAAACTGACCCCTCTGAAGGACTCTTTTTAAATGACTCTTCTGGCTGAAAACTGCAGAAATTTAGCATTAAATACAGAAAACTACAGCAAACTTTCCAAAAATAAAGGGCACAAAACGCTGGGAAAAAGCATTTCTGGGGACTAAAACCCCCTTCTGGGCCTTTTACCAGGGGGGCAAAAACTATGTGACAGGTTCCTTTAAATCAAAGCCAAAATTTTATGAGTTAAAAGGCCCCCCGTCAAAGTCCAAACCCAAATCCCCTTTTGGGAAAAAAATGGCATACCTGAAAATTTCTTTTTCACCAAAATGTTGCCAACCAATCAACTGTGCTAGAGCTAAATTTTTCAAAAAAGAATTCCCGCCTTTGAGGACATAAAATCCAGCAAAACTTGCAGCGCATCACAGCTAAAGGTGGAGTGCAAAGTAATGGCTCAGAGAGGCTGAATACATATGCACACCACACACAAAATGAAAGAGGTGCTCTGATTGGTTGCTATGGGCAACAAAGTATTTTTTTGACCTGACAGTTTTCATACATTGGGCCTTTGTGTTACTCTTTCAAAAATAAATCAAATGCCTGTAAAAGGGACATACTACAGCAGACTTGCAGCTGTTTCTTCACACTTTAAAGGGGGGACTGCAAAGTAAGGCCTAGTAGAAGGCAGGAGTACATATGCACCCCCACCACAGAAATGAAAGGAGTTGTGCCTGAGGATGCTAGGCCAACAAAGGGATATCTAGATAGTAGACAGTTTACATATCAAAGTGCCTTTGTGTTTAAAATCTATTAACATAAAATCAAGCATAAAACGCCCTTTAAGTTTGTGGCTGGGACATTTAAAAATGAGGAACAGTTCAAGGGGCATGAATATTTTTGTAACCAACTTTATGTTAATTTTAAAGACGATATTGCTATGCTACTTATTTTTACCTCATGGAGTTAACTACTTCAATTGTCTTCTTATCTGTAAGAATTTCAGTTAGTTTTAACCCTAAATATTGTCCTTCACATTTTATTTCACTTTACTTGTACAACAGGAACCACACACAAATCATTGTTAAAACAATTTATCTTGACATAAAGTTTCTATTTACATTGGAAATGTCTTTGTTTAGCTATATACTTTGTATTCTTTTTGTGTAGTGATCAAAATGATAAATGTAAAGAAAAGTGATGTCAAATTTATGTTTGATAACAGTTTAAAATTATAGGACAGCATTCTGCTGTTGTTCTAAATTGCAGTATCTATATACCCAGCAATTGCACCCTACTATTTCAGCAAGTACTAAACTATAATCATCAAGAAAAGGTATTTATTTTAGAAAGCCCAGTAATTGTCATGATATTGGCTACATGTTGTTATTGTGTTAAGGTCACAATGTCCGTTAAAGCTGTGTCCGTCAGAAAGAATTTTTACAGTTCTGTTATTGAAACATTTATTTATATTTTTTGCTGTTGCTTATAGTTTTATGACTACACAATTTCCTCATGCTACTTTTCATGCAAGTCAAGGACAATTGATAAGATATGTTACTGTGAGATTAAATGATTACAGGCATTGACTATTTATAGGCTAGCTACCTACAAATGAATGCAAAATACCCCAATGAATTACAAGCATATTATAGAAAATTTTATTAGCAAAAACAAAAAAAAAATAGGAATGTTGCCTGACTCCCTGGTATCACAGTTTGAAAAAAAAAAATCCAGTAACTTTTCAACAAACTTTGCATTAAACAACAGCACAGGCAAATATAAGAAATTTTATATATCTTGTCAAAAAGTGCTTTCTTGTTCATTAAGCATGCTTGTTTCCTGCAACACCAACTCGTAAACACATTATCAACATTATCAACCTGCTAAAAACCCTCTTGTGTTTAAAATTCATCAGATAACTGAGGGATCAGGTTACACACTGCTTTTAAACATCTTTAGAGAGGGATAGGGAAATAAGAGGGTATGACTGTAGCTAGACACAGGCAGAGAGATACATAGATTAACACAGTCAGCTTTAACAGTTATAGATCAGTTTACTCCGTTGTACACAGCATTTAGTTCCCAGTACTGATGTATAGGGCTGTCATCAACAATTCCAGATCCCTGAAAATTGCTGCTTCAAAGGATTTGCTATACAAATACAGGGCATCACGATTTCCTATATTGTGTGTACTGAATGAATGAATAATAAAAGATAGAAATTAATCTGAAATTTAGAAATGGAGCCTGCAGTGAGGATATGCTGTACATATATAGTTAGAGATGGGCGAATTTCTCAAAAATTCGATTCGCCGAATTTTCCGACAAAATTTGTTTCAAACCGAATTGCTTCGGGACGAATCGCATTAAAAACAGATATTTACTGTCTGCACAGAGCCTGTAGGGTGCTGTAGAACATTGTTCCATGTTTAAATATGCAGAGGGAGCTTGGTTTTGTCTTCATACAATGCTGTGTTTTAGTATGGCACGAACATGACTGCCGCCGCTCTTAGAATCGCTTCACTCTAAAATTCCCTGGGCACTTACGGGGGCAAAACTGACCAAAAAACTGAAGCGGAAATGCAGCCTGATAAAGTCATGGCAGCGCCAGCTGGAAAAACACAACCTGACGGCTAAGATCCTACGATAGCATCAAAGAACACAGTAGTAGGTTACTGGAACCGCCACAGATCGCAGTACACTAAGGGGACGATGGCAATAGCCACGCCAGGGAGCGGAATCTAAGTAGGTCCCGGTTTTCAACAGAGCCTGCCACAAAGCGGGATGGACTTGTTGCGGCGGGAGTCTACCAGGTCGCTACCCTGAGGTGACTTGCTTGAGCTTGCAGCCGAGGTGTAGCGAGGTACAAAATCTTAAGGCAAAATCGGAGTCTGGGATAAGCGTAAGGTCAGGACAGCCAGCACGGATCATGGTCAAGGGACGGAGGCAAGAGTTACGGTACACGGATATGACAGACGAGGCTCAAGGAGGAGGTGGAGGCGGTTTTTACTTTCTGTAATTTGGACATACGATTCACATTCTTCATACTGAAGAAGCTCATCCAAAGCCAGTTTTGCAGCATTTGCTTTTGCTTCACCATTCCAGTTTTGTACTAAATTCCATCACTAATGGCACCGAATGCAAAATAAGCACCTAAAACATTCCCTGTAGTTAGGGTCTCCTTCAGTTCAAGTATGCTGCATTTCAACAAATTGGTGTCACGCAGAAACTGGATTCAAACTACCACGTTTATACTTCATAATAAACAGCGTTGGAACTTTTTTAGGTATTAATGATGAAGCTGATGGAGGTAGAATTTCCTTGGCCAAAAATGGTTTTGGAATGTTAGCAAACTGACTACGGAGGATTTCTCTATAGTATGCCAGTTTGTCCTCCCTCTCAACAGCTGGAAAAAAGGCTCCCATTTTGGACCGGTAGCGAGGGTCCAAGAGGGTGGAGAGCCAGAAGTCATCTCTCTGCTGGATGGTGACTATTCGGCTGTCACTAGCCAGGCAAATCAGCATGCTGCGGGCCATGTGCACAAGAGACTCTGAAGGACTCCCTGCCTCCATCTTCACTGTATACCTCCACGGTGCTTAGGGGTCATCTGCCTCGTCTTCCTCATCTTCATCTACCTCCTCCAGCTGCTCCTCCTCTCCTGTCACCTGGGTAGAAAAACCAATCATTTCACCAGACAGTGCTTGTGCTACAATGTCTTCCTCCTCCTCCTCCTCCTCCTCCAGTTCAGACCGCACGTCTCCACGTCTCCACGTCTCCATTCCCCTGCCCAGACAGATTTTTCAGCATCAGTTCCAGGACATGAAGCAGTGGAATGACGTTATTCATCCCATAGTCTTGGCAACTGACAAATAACGTTGCCTCCTGAAACGGCAAGTGTCACACATGAGCTGCCATTGGCTGACATCAAAGTTACACAGGGGAGTATTCCTGTTCACCTGGATCATCAAAAAATCATTATTGGTCTTTCTCTTTTCATACATGGGGTAAACATGTGCAGGCTGGAATTAAAAGGGTGGAAACAGCATATCAGGTGTGTTGGGGAAGGCATTCTGCTGCGAAACTCGGGAGGGTGTTCCTGGCTTTGAGGAATGAATAAAGTGTTTGCACAGTTTCCTGGCCATTTTCAGAACTCTGAAGACGGGGGAAGACTTCAAAAACCTTTTCAAACCCAGATTGAACAGTGGCCATGCAGGGCTCATGGAATCCCCCCCTCGTGCAGGCGGCCCATTTTCCCCATTGTCAGTCACCAGGGTTTCCGATTTGCAGTTGGCACATCGATTTTTCGCATGACGGGGGAGCATTCCTCCCCTGGTGACTTTTCCCGAGGAAACCCAGGTTGAACTGCGTGCCCATGTGTCCTAAAAAGTCAGATGGAGCAGCACTTGTGGAGGTGAGATGGTGGTGGTGGAGGGGGAGGGGGGCAGAATTTGGTGTAGGGCAGAGTTGACAACGTGGGGAGAAAGCGGCGTCTCCTGCCCAAAGTTGTTGGTGGGCTGGGCAGGAAGCACTTTCACCAGGGGGCCATAAAGGACATGTACGCTTGACCAAAGTTATGCTTCACCGTCCGCACTCCCCTGCACCCTTTAAAGAAAAGATAGGTCAAGGACTGGCCCCCCTTTTGAGGAATGGCAACCCCATTGGCTTGCTGCACTCGCCACCTCTTTTTAAACCCGTGCAGGATAAATTCGTAGCAAGTTCTTATCATCCTTGAGAAGTTGGGGGTCTGAATAGGGCCCCATGAGGGGAACATGTTAGTGTTTGGGACCCTGTACTGGGGTCCCCCTTGACGCTATTGGGAGTGGACTTTTAAAAATTTTTTTATCAAAAACGTGGAAAATAAAGGGCCCAGGGTTTCCCTATTTCCCCCACAGTAATGCATTTTAAAAAAAATCCTATATACCTTTTATGTTTTACTTGTTTTTAGTGTGCCACTGATTTTTTTTAATGGATGTATGCTATTGCCTTCCCAGTGTGCCCCTAGCTTACTTTTTAAAAAGATGTTCGGGGATTGCAAGCCTAAAAAAATTTTGAGTCTTTTTTAGGAATGGAAACCTCATTGCTTTTCTGCACTCCGCCTCCTTTTTTTAAAACCAGTGAGGATAATTCATAGCAAGTTCTTATCATTCCGAAATTGGAGTTGAATGGCTCCTTGAGGTAACTGTTAGTGTTAGGGACTCCCTGTACGGGGATCCCCTTGACTTATTGGGGGGTGAGCTTAACATTTTGATCAAAAACTGTGACCAAAGAGTCCCAGGTTTTCATTTTTCCTTGCAAATGCATTTTCAAAAAATTCCTATATACCTTGTTTTTTTTACTTATTTTTTTGTGTGCCATGATATTTGTAATGGATCTTTATTCTGGATTGTTTTTAGGCAAGACGTTAGAGAGCCGTTTTCTTTGGCTGAGAAAAACCCCCACACAGACTGGTTTTGGTCTTTACTTTGGCATGATAAAGACTGGGGGTATCGCTCACCTTTTTTCCCCGAACAAGGTTTTCCAATGTTCCAAACATTTGGAAAGGGGATTATCAGAGAAATGACTTCCCCCCAGTCCTCACATCCACTCCCTGTCCTTTGGCAGAAATCAGTCTGTCCCTGATGTTTTTTCTGGAGAGAATGGCTTCTTTGCTGCCCCCCTTTTGCCCCCAGGCTTGCCCATGAGTCTCCCCTTTCACGTGCGTGCAGATGCCAACACCTGCCTCTGCCATTCCTGACAAGCTCTGCACTGCTGACCCCCGTTTTCCAAGCTGAAACACTTTTGGGGAGGGTCCTGGCGCTTGCTGGCTTTTTTGGCCCTGGACCCGTTTTGGCAACAATGGAACCTCTCTCCTTGAATTCCTTGATGATGCGATAGATTTTTTTACTGAGGTGCAATTTTCAGCTGCGATACTCTTCCCTGTTAGACCAGTTTGTGCAGTGCAATGATACTGCACATTTTTTCTTTAGAGATAACCATGTTAACAAAGAGAAACATGAGGGCCCAGCCCCACCCCCTTTTTTAAAGTGTCCTGGTGTGATTCTTACTTAATCATGACAGATTGATCCCCAGCCCTGTCCTCATAAACACCCACACCTTGTTAAGGGAAACAACACTAAAACAATGTATGGCCCTTTTTTAAAGCAGGCCTGCAATAAAGTTGAAATGGTTTTGGGGGAAAAAGTTCATTTTCTAGGAAACTATTGATTTGCAATTTAAATTGCTGTTAAGCATCACTCTTTATAAAATTCTGGAGTATATGCAAATTGCCTTAAAAAACCTGATGCAGTAGCTTTGTAAAAATTAACTTTTTTGATCATTCTAAAAAATTTTTTGGCCATGACTGTAAATTACCCCAAAGAAATCACCGGGAAAAAATTTCCTCGTCTTGGCGTTAAAACACCGTTTTTTTTTACTTACAATAGCACAAACACGCTAATTTACCTTGGATAAAAATTGCCACAGAACAGCAAAAAAAAAAAATTAACTGGTATGTGGCTCATAAAAAAAGCCCCTTTCTTTTATAAACAAAAACACAAAAAGGCTAGACAACCCCTTGGAAATTTAATGTGCTCCAGAACTGCCAATGGCTTTAAAAGTATATGGAGCAGAATTGGACCCACACTGGACTTTAAATAAAATCCCCCATAAAGAATCAAAAATTATAAAGGAAAAAAGCAGTCCTGAAAAAACAGGACACCCCCAAAAAATCGCGTTAAAAAAAAAGTTTTTTTTGTGTGAGATCTCTGTAAGCGCAGCAGCAGGCACAGAGAGAGGAGTGTAGCACCCGCTCGCGTCCGGACTTTTAAAAGTTCAGTACGTCACAGAATCCCCCCGATCCTGATTGGCTTCCCCAACCGCCCCTGTCATTGAGGGTGTTCCCCTTTTTCCTCCAGAGTTCTTTGCCCCAGTAACCCATGTGCTTGCGGCCATTTTAGCAAATTAAAAACACGCTTCTTCCCGCGAATCATCCCAAAATTCGACTTCATTTTAAAACGAATTTTCCCGAAATTTAAAAAAAGTCCCCTTTTTAGAACAAATTTGCCCATCTCTATAATTGTTTAAATTATGTTTGAGATGGCATTACTATCACGACACACCCAATACTTACCCAAGTTGTTTAAGGAATGCTAAAGATATGTTAAAGGAGTTTTCTTAATTTAAAAGGGTTTTCTTTTTAATGCAACTTTTCCTCCCTTAACCATGAACATTTACCCCTAACCCTCAATTACAATCATATAGTTGCTAAATAATACAAGGAACAAATACCTCACAATATGTATTACTATCAAAACTCTAAAACCCGGTACTTACTAGTGAAATACTGAAAAACCAGTATAAGCCGAGCCTTTCAGCACAAAACATGTGCTGAAAAACCCTCCACAGCTAGAACTCGAGTCAACCGTCGGCATCCGGGCAATGCCATTGCCCAGGCGCTGGCGGCGATCTCCTCAGCTCCTCTGGGAGTGCATACAGCTGAAGAAACTATTGCGGAGCACAGAGTTCTACAATAGAACTCCCCGAAGGGCACAAGCAGATTGCACCCCCGGGTATAGGACAGGCGGCACGTTATGCATTTCACGCCCCCGCCCTATGACTACACCCCCTGTGCCGGGAAAAAGATAGAGCACCTCGGAGCACCAGGGGAGAGAGGTGAGTACTTGTATATTTTATTTCTTTTTTTAAAAACCCTGCCAATGCTTGCCTATGGGGGGCATATACTTGCCTATGGAGGACATATACCTGCCTATACCTGCCTATAGGGCACATATACCTGCCTATAGGGATATTAAACTGCCTTTACTTGCCTATGGGGGACATTAAACTGCCTATACCTGCCTATTGGGGCCATTAAACTGCCTATACCTGCCTATGTAATTTTATTGGTATCCATTTTTATTTTTGAAATTTACCAGTAGTTGTTGCATTTTCCACCCTAGGCTTATACTCGAGTCAATAAGTTTTCCCAGTTTTTTGTGGCAAAATTTGGTGCCTTAGCTTACATTCAGGTCGGCTTATACTCAAGTATATACAGTAAGTACAGAGAGATTTGACAAATCAATCATTACTGACTAGTGTACTTATTTAATAATGCCATGGTCAGCGGTCCATCATTGGCATGTTCTATGATTGGTCTACCTATAATGATGTACCTATCACAGCATTTCTGCAGAATAAATCAACCCCCTGAAATGAAATATCACACATGTAAAATGCTAATGTGTGTATTTACATATATTTAAAAATTTTGTCCATTTGTATGAAAAGTTTGAAGGACTGGTCTAAAAACCAAGAGAGATGAGCCGGTTGAAAAATATATCCCATCCAAAATGAGGTTATCTTGAGAGTTGTTAATGGGCCCACACATTTCGAGCACTTTGGGCCAATTTTTCTGTGCATAATATTAGTGTAGAATGCGCCTGATTTATGAAACTGCTCTACTGCGGGTCATAAATCAGGCGCATTCTAGCGCAGAAATGACAATTCTGGCTAAGGTAAACCACTATGAAAGTGACAAGAGCTCAAGGTAATCAGACGGCACCGACACCCATAATTCACTCCATATGATTTAGTGTCTCATACAACAACCCGCACTATACAATTTCAGTGGGTGCTCGAGTCTTCTAATTAGAAAAGTTCCATAGATCAAGTAATAAAGAATTAAGGCGGCAACATTCACCCAACTTTCTTCTTTGTAAAGATTTATTGTAAACACTCACGTTACATGGAAAAAGGCACCATCCACCTCACTATGAAAGTGATTACCTGTTTCCAGCAGTAATGGCCTGGAATTTTCCCGACTGAGCTATAAATGGTAGCTTTGTATGGTTTGTGGTCCCCCTCCACAACAAAGTGCTGCGGGCGCTCTGTAATGTGCCTGATATTGGCGTGCGGACGATTTAAACCTAATGTGAACGGGGTTGCGCTAGATGTCGGGCTGAAAAGACGCCAGACTTCTGGCGCAGCCCCGCTCATACATGTCGCCCTTAGAACCTTAAATTTTCATGTATACTCGACATAGCATTAATTTTATTCAAAATAATTTCGATATTCAGGCCGACATGTACAAACAGGGCTGCACCAGTTTTCTGCCCTCAAAAAGCTGTAGTAGGCCAGTTCTATAGATTTATGATCAGTCGCCCTAGTTTTGGGGCGTTCTGGGGTCGTGTTGCACCACATTCATAGAAGTAGAAACATTTATGAATGCTTGATGCCAAACCTAGGCGTAATACAGTTAGAACAGCCAGACCAAGTTAAAGGTGATCTGCCTGAGCCAGACTTGTCGTATTGGCACTAGACTGTGCTTGTATGTATGACCTGTATGACATACATTCTATACTACCTTAAAGCGATTTAGAAGTGGCCTGTCAGCGCCAACATTCTAACATGTCACCCTCAGTGTTTTCTCACATTTTTGGGAAGCTGAGTTCAAGTTCCCTAGCCTCACCCAGCCCTGATTACTGCCACATCTGTTCTCAAGCAAGGAAGCACTTACAGGAGTTTCCTCACTACCTCAGTTCTTACACCTTCTCTCAGTTTGCAGCATTTTCAGTTTAAAAACCAGCTTGAGGGCATCTTCAGTCTGCCAGCTTCATCATGCCCACAAACTTAACGTGATCGCTCCCCTGCTCATGCTGGCTAAGTAAAGTATATGTTCCTCAACATACTGATTGCAAAAAAAAAAACAGCTGTTGGATTCATTTAGAGCTGCAGGGAAGCACACAGGAGATTGTGAACAGAGCTGTTTCTCCTGCACTCTCCCAGTGTAGAAGCCAATAGAATAGATGTGCTGATAAGTAATGTCAACACATCTAATAGTGCATCCACACGACAGTGACAAAATACCAGTCGGATTCTGTTTTAGAATCCGGACGGTATTTTGGATGGTTTCGGGGTACAGTTCTGTCTGCAGTTTGCGGATTTGCCTGTCCCCCATAACCATTGAAATACACATCTTCTGCCCAAAAACTGGGTGGAAGATTGTGCATGTTCAAAGTTTTTAGTTTTTCAGAACACCGGTGGCTGAAAAGCCGTTCAGTGTAGACTACTGAACGGATTTTCTATTAAAGTCTATGGAGGCGGTTTCGTGTTTCAGAGGGTTTTCAAAGAAAAACTGAAAATTAAGAAACCTTCAAGGGAAACCCCAAGGTTCCAAAGGTCAAGGCTGAACCAAAAAGCAGGCTAAACCCCAAACTCTAGCAATAAAAAAATAGGCTTGGGAAATTTTTATATTTTTGATCTGGCAAGAAGGAAAATAGGAAAAAAGAATTTTGGAACCCCACTGGGAGAACAACCACCCTTTTGAAAGGGAAAAACAACAGTAAAACAAGTTAAGGTTGGGGAGATTAACTGGAAACTTGCCTTTTGATAAATGCAACCATAAATTCTGCTATCTACCAACAAATCCTGAAGGAGAATGTCAGGTCATCTGTTCGTGACTTCAAACTGAAGTGCATTTGGGTTATGCAGCAGGACAATGATCCAAAACAAACCAGCAAGTCCACCTCTGAATGACTTGAGAAAAATAAAGTTAAGACTTTGGAGTGGTCTAATCAAAGTCCTTACCTGATTCTGATTGAAATGCTGTGGTTCATGTTTGGAAACCCTCCAATGTGGGTGAATTAATGTACAACAATTCTTCAAAGAAGAGTGGGCCAAAATTCCTCCAGAGCGTTGTAAAAGACTCATTGCCAGTTATCGCCAACACTTGATTGCAGTTGGTGTTGCTAAGGGTGACCCAACCGGTTACTACGTTTAGGAGAGTAACTTTTTCACACAGGGCCATGCAGGTTTTTCTTACTTTTTCCCTTTATGATAAAAAATTTCATTCGTGTTATGTTTGTCTAATATTTAAATTTGCTTAGTAATCTGAAACATTTAAGTGTGACAAACATCCAAAAGATTAAGAAATCAGGAAGGGGGCAAATACTTTTTCACACCACTGTAATTTTATTTTTCAGTCAATGTCTGGTGTGTTACAGAAACACGTTTAATGAAATTGAAAAGTTTCTAAAAGCAGAAAAAAGAAAATCTTTACATTTCTGCCTGTAGATGCCAAAGCCTTTGTTAAGGCTTGTTCCTGACTAGTTTTCCACTTTGGAATTATATCAATGTAAAATTCAAAGACTGATACTGACCCAGAAAAGGGATTAAATGTGAGTATAATTCCAATACACCTAAATAAATCTAACATATGACAATTGGAAGGTAAACTAAATTAGTAATTAGTAATCCCCTGTATGTAAGACTTTATTGTATGTTAGCATTAGGGTTAAATAGCGATATTTTGACAGAGTTAGGTTCCGGGCAGAGTCGTCCTTATCAGGACGCTTTTTCCCTGTAAGTTAGGTAGCAATAATTAGATAGGATCCATAACAGGGTCTGGATAGGATATGTGGCATCTTTTGAATATTTGCCTCACTTTCCTTCTTATTTGCTACCCTCTTTTTCAAAATTAACCTTAGTATATATTGACAGGTGTTAAGTGTGTTCTTTAGGATGGCTACATAATAATTTTCTGGCTCTTTATATGTTTATTTGGAAGAAAAGTTTATTTCTCTCATATTTTTAACTGTTTCAATAAAAGTTATATTTTCTTATTTAGTTTCCTTTCCAATGTAAAATTCAACCTGAATCTAAGTTATTTAGGCTGTCCTGAATTACATTTTGGCAAAAATTGCCCAAATATGACCTTAGGCCTTAGTCTAAGTAAGAATAATGGTTAGCAGTTTTTTTGTGGGTGTTTAAGGTTTAACTGGATGTCCCTGTGGGGAGTCAGATCCAGTCCAACATAACTTCCAGTTACCATAAAGTAGGTTATGTTATGGTAAGAGGTATGTTTTGTTTAGTAAACAAAATTGATATTAGTCTGGAAGCACCACCACATTGAGCGCACCATGGAGCAGTTAGTTAGTTCTTCAAAGCCAAATAAAAAACCCTAACTAATTACCACTCCAGGGTTAGCAACATGACATTTCCTATGGGAAAGTCTACTCGTCTTATAGATGTAAAGAAGAAAGAAAAAGATAATCACTTTCACTCAGTCAAATAGCATATTCGAAGCAGCCCATTTGGTTCAAATCTCTAGTAAGCATTGTATTAATCTGTATTAGTATTAGTTTTATCTGTATATCATTAACATTACTCAAACAGAGAGATAAAAAAAAGAAAATTAGCTGACAAAATACAGTTTTAATAAATTTACCACATTCAAATAAAACTTTTAATGTATCACAAGACAAATTATACATTATCATTTTGTTAAAAAATTTAGTTTGCAAAAAACACAACGTGCTGGCACAATCTGAAAGAATGTAATCTTGAGATCAACGTATGAGGTCAAAAATATCATTGCATAGTTAACAAATTTCCTTTTCCCCAATGTATAAAAAAATACTGACTTGACGAGCTGGGCATGAAATTCCACCTTAATAGCTTGGCACTTCTCCAGCTCAAATGAAAGGTTCTGAGTGTTTTTTTTTAGCAATACCTGTTCTCAACATTGCTTTTCAAGATGATGGGAAAACATTGAGAAAAAAACAGAAATCTAAGATCAGACCATTGATGGGTTTTTAACCCAAAGAATTTTTGGGTCTTCAAAATTTTTTTTTTTTCTTATTTAAAAATTTAGGGTTTTTTTTAACCTTAATTTTTATTCTCAATATATACATACCCTAAAGTTTTAAAACTTAGGGATGTTAAGTACAAGGGACAAAAGAAACCCGTTTTTTAAAATTTGCTAATTCATTCAGATAATTTTAATTTTTTTAAATTTTAAATTTATTTGGGAAACTTTTAAATTAAAGTCCAGATTGCTGGGAGTTGCAGAACGATTTAAACGGAAACAGTTTTTTATAGAAAAATGTTATGGAAAAAACACCATCTTTGGCCATATTTAAAAATTGTATTAAGTCTTCGGGGGGCTAGGATTTTGGGTCCCTGGACCCCTGTAAGCCAGGGGGATAAGCACTTTAGGGATGGGGTCTAAGTAGCCTCTTGGTTTTCAACCAGAGCCCAACACAAGGGAGGGGTTTGGGTTTGCGCTGCTGGAGGCCCACCTGACGCAACTTGCTTGTGGTGGCAGTGAGGATTTTGGGATGGAAAAGAAACAGAAGGCAAAATAGTCGGGGGCAGGCAGAAAGGTCAGGGCAGGTGTTAGGCAAAAGTGATCAGTGAATTGAGGCAAGGGTCAAATACACAGCAAGACAGGTACACTTATGGAATGCTTTCTCTGAGGAAAAAAGGAAAATAGATCTAGCAAGAGAGCACAGGAAGGGGCGAGAAAATATAGGGTCAGTTCCCAGTGATTAACCAATTACCGGCATGTTGGCCCTTTAAATTTTACTGAGCCAGTGCACACATGCCCTGGAGGGCAGGAGATCCAGGAGTTTGGGGAGGTAAGTACAGAGCCAGAGCACTAGTGCGCCCGCAGCCTGACGTGCAGATCACGCCACCACTCGTCCCTGGCAAAAGGTCATCAAAGGGGACAAGAGTGTGCCCACGGCCTGATGTGAGGACTGCGGTGCAAATCATAACAGTACCCACCTTCCTTGCCCCACCTCCCCCTCTTTTTAGACTGAAGGAACTGCTGAACAAAGTCCCAGTCGAGAATATTAGCCTCAGTTCGGGACCTCTCTTCTGGCCTGAACCTCTTCCAGTTGATGAGAGAGTACCACTTCTCCCTGATAGTCTTTATGGCCAGAATTTTCCTTTACTTCAAAAATATCTGTAGAATTGGCTTCAGGAGATGGAGAAATGTCCCTTTTCTCCATCTACTGATTACTGACTTGAGGAGGTACAAATGGAAGGAGTTTGGGATGTGCAGAAATTGAGGCAGATGGATCTTGTAGGCCACTGGGTTGATGCGTTGGAGGCCTTGAAAGGACCCAGGAACTGTGGACCCAACTAGAAGCTAGGGATCTTCAAGCATACATACTTGGTGGACATCCACACCCTATCCCCAGGAGTTAGATGGGAGAAGGTCTTCTCCTTTTATCTGCTTGAGATTTCATGCAAGAGGATGTTCATAGTAAAGCTTCTCTGGTCTCTTGCCAAAATTGTCATGAAGTCTCAAATTTGGGCATCCACAGCGGGAACATCAGACCAAACTGCGGGGGAAGGGGGGTGAGGGTGTTGCCCATACACAATATAGAAGGGTGAGGCTATGACAGAGTCGGACTCCAGATGGTTGAATGAATATTTTGCCAAGGTTAGAAGTTTGGACCAGTCATCTTGGCATGCTGAGACAAAGCAGCATAAGTAGTTTCCCAGAACTTGGTTCACTCTTTCTACTTGCGCATTGGTTTTGGGATGATAGGCCGTAGAGAAGTCTAACATGACCGGAAGATGGGAGCAGAGTGCAGGCCAGAACTTTGAGATGAATCGGCCGCCATGGCCAGTGTCTCGAGAAAGATAGACCCTGCCCTGTAAAGGAGTAGTCCAAGCAGGAGGTCAATAGGAGAATCATAAGCTAGATGTGGCAAAAGAGTCTTAACCTGTTTCTCACAGAAGACATCTGCGTATTCGTGATACAGTGAAGGCAGCTCTGGCAGAGGAGGGAAGGCAACAGTGGAGAAATACTATGCACTTGATGCGGTCCCACAAGACAGCGGGAATGGCAGTTTTGTTCCCAACGTGTGACTTTGTCCATTTGGAAATTGAGCACTGGAGGGTGATGATGTAGCCACAGAAGCCCCAGAAGGACTGCAGAGGAGGAACGGGATAACACCTAGCATTAATGGAAGAGATGACCAGGGGTTTGTCAAGCTGGACTATTGTGAAGGGAGAGAGGTTTGAATCAATATTGTGTTATATGTATAATTATGAAATCCCAAGCTTTTCTCCTTATAAGGCATTTCAGCTGAGCAGAACCCCCTTTGTGGAGAATGATCGCAAAAAATAAGAAGCTA